>JARYZH020001864.1:0-21345 GCA_030021035.2 Notholithocarpus densiflorus | reverse complement strand
CCATGATCAAGACAAATCATCGTAGTTGATATGTTATAGTCTTCGCAGATGAAATGCCCAATTTCATCACCGACTACGAACTAAAATTCTGAGTTTACAAAGAACTTGTGACTTATATCTTCTGTAACTAAATCACATAAATCACATACTATGCATCTCATGGACTACTATATGATAATGTCCGAATATTCATGTTACCATTATTTCAGATAATAATAAAACAACTTTATTAATCACAACATTAAGCCATAAATAATTTCATACATAGCATCCTACAATAGGATTTAAGGGCACTAATCCTAACACTTGTCCTGCCCGATCCTGTAGATTTTTGCTACTGCGAGTGTGCTATTGGGCATTCATTATCCCCCCACTTTGGTAAAACGACAGCACTTTAGGCCTACCGAGAAGCCTAAGATCTGTATGGAGTGGCTAAAGAAGAGCGTACCTTGGGCAGCGGAGCCTGACGACATTGCTTTCTGGCAGTTCTTTTTGTACTTCATCAGTAGTTGCCTATTTGACAACAACCGGTCAATGCTGACCGACAAGCTGTTGGGAGCCATGAGGGTAGTGTCAGACATTGGGCCCTATGATTAAGAGGCTCTTTCTTATGGATTCTTTATCGCTTTCCTAAGGTAGGCTTCACGATGTGGCTTCAAGAGCCTCGAGGGTTGCTAGCAAGTTCTGACATGTTGGGCATACCAGTACATCCTAACCCTGCGCCCACAATTTACTGGCCTATCATCGAAGATTTACCCTAGTGCATATGCTTGGTCCCCTTGCAATATCACTAGATTTGTCTTGACACAGCTGCCTACCAACGGCGTTGCATTGGATTGTGTCACCTGGGGTGAGATACTCAACCTTCCCCACAATGGTTGGTTGTTGGCTAGGCGTGAGGTTACCCAAGCCATGGTTGAGTCGCGAGCGCGGTGCTAGTTCTGGGATTTGTTGAGCTGGGAGTTCTTCTTGACTGAGAAGACCTGTCATCAGATTATGCCAATCTTCAAAGTACCCAGAGACCCTCCTTAGGAGCTTACGTGTTTTAAGATGATTTTGGACGATCCTAACTATATGACAGGCTCCTTCAACAGTTTTGTCACTGAGGACACCAACTACTTCACTTGGTTTTTGCAATCCTCGACCAAACCCATTTTGGATGATTACCTAGTGAATGGAGGCAAAGTGCTTGGTGGCACAGCATATGCTCGTTGGGTTTCAGAGACCTACCTGAGGTTACAGGTAGATACACTATAGGCTAGGGTGAGAGATTTTGAGGGTGATACTGCTGCTAGAGAGGGGTATATACAAGAGGAGATTGCCAGATCACTTTCTTGAGAGAGGGACCTATGGCAGAGAGAGAAGGAGGCCCATACTGTTGCCGCTGAGAGAGAGAGAGAAAAGGGCCAGCTACTAGTTAAGATAAGCCTACTTTGTAGGTATATTGGCGTTCTGATTGGCGAGATAAGGGGACATAGGATGCTTGTACCTCCTGCACCTCATATTCCCAGTAGGGATCCTCCCATTTGCCGACATTAGTCAAAGTACATGCCTGCTTCTCCCAGACCAGTCGGTAGTTGGGGATATGCCTCCTTAGATGATAAGGCTCGGGTCCCTGTACCAGGATATGTCCCAGGTTCTCTAGCGGGTTGAGTTAGTCCTTCTATGGGTCCTACTGCAGGTGATAATGTCGATGACGGCAGCGTTGGGAACTTTGTTGATGATGCCATTAGAGATGATGTAGCCCCTGTGTGGGCATGTTTTTTTTTCTCATTTTTCTTGTATTTTGTAGATATTGTTGTGTTTTGTAGACATTGCCCCTTGGTGGGCCAAATATGTATATATTAGACTGCCTTTTGGTAGGCCTAGACTGTATGTATTATATTGCCCCATAGTAGGCCCTAATGTATGATATTGCCTCCTAGTAGGCTCTTACTGCATGATGAACATTGCCTCTCGGTAGGGCTTACAGGTATGTTTTTAGATTTCATGATAGGCTCCTAATGTATGTTGAACAATGCCTCTTGGTCCTACTTTGGAGGAGTATGATTGCTTTCTTTCTTATCCTACCCCTGTGAGCCGAGTTTATCAACCACCGACTCAATCTCGCTTTTGCAAGCGGCCGGCGGAGCTTTTAGGTTGAAAGACGCCTGTAGTGGATGTTTTGACTCAATATTGGAACAGCTTGGGAGGTAGCATCCCTTTCAACTTTCTACTTCGTTGGTTTGGCGAACCTGAGTGTCCTACTGCCTACCAAGGAGATTTTGTGGACTTGGAGGAGCATTGGACCTTCTACAAGCGCCAAGCCTTCATGGTGGCCTTATTTGGCTCAGTGCTATTCCCTTCTCAAACGGGTTCTATCAGCTTTGCAGTTCTATGCCTGGAGAGTACTCTGCCTTGTAGCACTTCTTTTATTCCCTCCCTCCTCTATGAGACTATTAGGTCTTTTTCTTTATGTCGTGAGACTGGTAGTGGTAGGCTTGGTTATTGTGTGAATCTGCTATAGTTGTGGTTTTGTAGTCATTTAAGTGTGATATCTAGGGCACAACCTGTTGGGTTCTTTAGGAAGAAAAAGGTTAAGCTCACTGTGGCTCTTGTTCTTCCTTTTACTAGGGACACCACTAGTTGGTTGTGGTATTTGTTTAGCTTGAGTCCCACTAACTGAACCTGGAAAGTTAAGTGGGGAGTCACTAGATGGCAAGGTTAGACCTATTGTGTTGGTTTGCTTGGCATCCCTTTAGTGGGCATCTGGGTTGTACAGGGTACTTTCTAGGCATGGCCTTAGGGTAGTTTAGAGGCGATCAGCATGTCCCTCGATTCAGTGATATTTCTGTCATCACTTGTGATTATGAGCTTCAGGATATCGACACAGTCATCATAGATAACCTTTTGGATTCTAGCAGGAGCGCATGTCAACTATCTACTATCCTACTTGTCCTATGGACAATTATGAGTGGTCCATTGCGAAGTTTAGAGAGTGAAGGGCTAGCAGGGACTCATGCTTCATTGTTGATCTATCGATTCCAGATTCTATTGATCCCCACCTTCCGGCTAATATATTAAGGGATTATGTGCTGGAGTTTAAGGTCAGAGTTGAAAGCACTCTTAAAGACTTGAGAAAGTGTCACAGGGATTACTGCAAGGAGTTTTTTGATCCTACAATAGAGGATTATGATGAGATGGGGAGAGCCTATGAGGTTGAGGTTGCCACCCTTAGAGCAGAGCTTAAGTAGAGGAGTCCGGCTCCTTTAGCCACGGAGGTAGAGTGAATTTAACTAAGATCTCGAGTCACTGGCTTGGATAGTAAGTTGACAGATCTTACTCAGAGATTCACTGTCTTGGGCCAGACGAGAGATGATAAGAGGGTCATAGTGGAGGCCAGTTGCACTGAGGCGAGTAGTAGGGCTGATGATTTAGCACTGAGGCTATTGGAGGCTAGATCCTTCATTCATTCCACTTTGAGCTTGGAGTATGGGTCGGCTGATGAGCCTAGTGAGCCACAGTTGGCTTTTTGTCACCTTTAGGCAAAGGTAACCAAGAAGGAGGAGTCATTGAGAGTTGCCACTGCAGAGGTTGGCACCTTGTAGGCTTTGCTTGATAGAGAAAGGCAAGGCTGGACCTCGAGTCCTAGTATGGAGAGGGAGCTGGTTCTTCTTCGACATTCATATGGCCGACTTAGGGAGATTGCCAGAGATCTGGGGTTTGATGCAGCAGGGTTACTTTGTACCCATTCTTCGGATGATCCAATTCTTCTCACCGGCTTTGGGGTGCTATGCAGGATTGTGGCAGACCATTTCGTTAGAGTCTTTTTGTTTCTTTTCATTTCAGCACATGAGCTATGTAGTTAGTATTCCACCATGTATGGAAAGGTCAGTCGTAAATTGCTAGGCAATTGTGTACGACCTTCTGCTTTTGGATTTTTAAAGCATAGTCTAGTTTGTAAGGCATGCATAAAAACAAAAACAAAAAAAAAACAAATGGAAACAGAGATGTTTTTGCGTATATTGATTATCAAAAGATATTTATATCTATGAGATTTGTGTTTTTGGAATGCATAATAATGAATGCATGAAAAGATTAGAAAGGCACAAAATAGGCATGTTTAATGAATATGTGCACATATGCTTTGAAAATGCAAGATCATACAAATAAAATGGTAAATGTAAGTCTATGCATATCAACATCTCATGTTTTAAAGGATACATCCTATTCTAGACGGATCTTTTCCTTTCCCATTGGGGTACATCTTCCATTGACATGGGCCATAACATCTTTGAATAAAACCATTGCGGGCCGTGCGTATTGCAAACATAAAGCAACCTAAGGGGTACATGCTTCTTCCATTAATCTTGATCATAAACCCAAGTGGATTCAACCGACTAATTTTTCTTTTAAAATGTGACCAAGCCAAGGTGGCGGCTGCCTACGTACCTCAACTTGAAAGGATCAGGTTATCACGTAGTTCAATTGACATTTTTTGATGGCCTTAATTTTCGTCTAGACCGCCCTTTCGGGTTTTCAATCTAGTAGGCTCTCTCACACTCTTTTTTTTGCTCTCCTTTTGCATAGACTTCCCTTTCGGGTTTTCAATATAACTTTTTATATATATTTTGTATTTTTTTGTTTTTGTATATATATATATATATATATTGTTTACATAGGAATGTAGAAAAAGAGGTCACACTTGGAGGCTCCCTCATGTGAAGTACTACATAATAGCATCAAAATTGGTGGGCATATTGAAGTCGTTCCCATTTATGTCGGGTAGAATCAAGGCTCCTCCGAAGAAGGTCTTCTTCACCACATATGGGCCCTCGTAGGTCGGGGCAAACTTTCATCTATGATCAGACATGGCCTTGTTGCTCTTTTTCAAGACTAGGTCGCCTTCTTCAAAGACTCTAGGTCTATCTTTCTAGTTGAATGCTCGCTCAACGTGGCGTTGGTACAACTATCCATGGCACATCGTGGTCATGCACTTCTTCTCATCTATCATATTCTACTGTTCATATCGGGAACGGGCCCATTCAGCTTCTGATAACTCTATCTGTGATAAGATTCTGAGAGATGGGATCTCTACCTCTGCGGGGAGGATGGCTTCCACACCATAAACCAAGGAATACGGGGTTGCACCTGTGGAAGAACAAACAGAAGTGCGACAGGCACAGAGGGCAAATGGCAAGAACTTATGTCAATCCTTATAGGTGTCTGTCATATTCATTAAGATCTTTTTTATGTTCTTGTTAGTGACTTCTACTACACCATTTATTTAAGGGCGGTAATGAACCAAATTCCGGTGTTTTATCTTGAATTGTTGGCAAAGTTGCTTGATCATTTTTCCATTATTTGTAATGAGCTCTGCTAGTACGCTATAACGGCAAATGATGTTCTATTAAAAGATTCAGGCCATCACTTTTGGGTGACGCTTTTGTAGGAAGTGGTTTCCACCCACTTGGTGAAGTAATCGATAGCCAACAAGATATACTCATACCTATTGGAGGCATTCGGAATCACGGGTCTGATGACGTCCGTTCCCCAAGCTAAAAAAGGCCATGCCGTTGCTAGAGAGTGCAGAGGTTGAGGAGGAACGTATTTTCTATTCTGATATACCTGGCAATGGTGGCACGTCCTGACATACTTGATGTAGTCACTTTCCATGGTAAGCCAATAGTAGCCAGCTTTCATGATCTTTCAAGCCAACAGAGGTCCACTAGCATGGGCTCTAAGCAAGCTTTTATGCATCTCTACCATCAAATGGTTAGCCTCAGGAGCATCAATGCATCGTGGCAAAGTTGTATCATGGTTCCTCTTATACAAGACTTCCCCACTCAAGAAGAATTGGCATGCCATGCGCCTAATAAACTTCTTCTCACTGTACGTGGCCCTAGGCAGGACCATCTTTGATATAAGCCTTGATATCATGGTACCATGGCTTCCCATCGACTATAGCTTCGACGTTATGCATTCTTCAATATTCATGCAATAGGCTGGCACACCGCTGACCTCTATGCGCAATTATCGCATATCATCTCCTTCTGCCAACTTAACCATGTTAGCCAAGGTCGCTAAAGCATCTGCGAACTGGTTATGTGCTTGGGGCAAATAAGCAAAGGTAATGTTTCGGAACTTCGAGATTAGGCGCTTGACGCACTTCTGATATGGAATCAATTTGGGGTCTTGAGCTTGCCACTTCTGCGCTATTTGGGAGATGATTAACAGGGAATCTCCAAAGACGCTTAGATCGTATACGCCGAACTCTAAGGCAACTTGCAGGACTACTATGCATGCACTTATGCTCTATGACATTGTTGGTGCAATCAAAATTCAGCTTGACTGAAACAGGGATTTGCTGACCCTTTAAGGATACTAGAACTGCTCCTACTCCGTTTCTGGTGCTATTGGCAGCTCCATCGAAATAAAGCTTCTAACACCATGGTTCTACATTGCTTGGTTCTAACTTTATTGCCAAGACATCCTCATCTGGAAAGAGGGATTCTAAAAATTTTGGATCATTCAACGGCTGGTCCACTAGGTAATCGGCTATGGCCTGGCCCTTGATGGCCTTTCGCGTCATAAACACAATATCGAATTCGGATAGCAATATCTGCCAACGGGAGATCTGCCCTGTGAGGGCAGGCTTTTCAAAGATGTACTTGATAGGGTCCATGCAAGAGATCAACCGTGTGGTGAAGTAGAGCATATACTGCCACAATTTGCATAAGGCCCATGTTAAGGCGCAATACATCTTCTCAATGGTGATTTAATTGATCTCACAAGTGGTGAACTTCTTACTTAGGTAGTAAATTGCATTCTCTTTTTTATTAGGTTCATTTAGTTGGCTTAACATGCAACCCATGGATGTCTCTTGCACCGCTAGATAGAGAATCAACGGATGTCACAGTGTCGGGGGAACCAAAATAGGGGGTTTAGCAAATACTACTTAATCTTGTCAAAGGCCGCTTGACACTCATTTGTCCATTCTATCTTTGTATCCTTCTTCAAGAGCTTGAACAAGGGATCGCACGTGGCAGTCAACTGTGCTATGAAGCGAGCTATGTAATTGATCCTTCCTAAGAAGCTTCGAACTTGTTTCTCAGTTTTCAGCATAGGCATGTCCTTGATGGCCTAGACTTTCTCTGGGTCCACTTGAGTTCCTCTCTAGCTGACTATGAAGCCGAGCAATTTCCCTGAACTGGCTCCGAAGACACACTTGTTAGGGTTAAGCCTCAACCTATACTTGACGAGGCATTTGAATAGATTTCTCATATCTATCAAATGATCTCTAGGAGTGCGTGACTTAGTGATCATATCGTCCACATAGACTTCAATCTTCTTGTGAATCATATCATGGAATAGGGTTACCATGGCTCGCTAGTAGGTCGCACCAGCATTCTTCAAGCCGAACGGCATGAAATCGTATGCGTAAGTTCCCCAATGAGTGGTGAACACTGTTTTGGCTTTGTCTTGTTCAACCATCTTGATCTAATTATAACCCAAGAACCTATCCATAAAGGAGAAGAACATGTTGGTCGTCGTGTTATCAATCAGGGTATTGATATGTGGGAAGGGAAAATTATCCTTTAGGCTAGCCCGATTCAAATCTCTATAATTGACGCACATGCGTACTTTCCTATCTTTCTTTGGCACGGGAACAATGTTGGCGACCCAGTCAAAGTAGGTTGTGGCGGTATGAAAACCAGCTTTCAAATGCTTTTCTACTTCTTCTTTGATTTTTAGGGTAATCTCTGACTTCATCCTTCTAAGGGCTTGCCGCACTAGAGGGTATTCGAATTTAACTGGAATCCTATGGACGACGACTCGGTATCTAGTCCTGGCATATCTTGATAAGACCAAGTGAAAATTTCTTTGAATTCCTTCAGTAGAGCTATGAGCTCATCTTTCATGTCTTTAGGAAAGTTTACCCTGATCTTGACAGGTTTTTCTGTCTCGCCTTCGTCGGCTAGGTTTATCACCTTTGTCTCTTTTATATTGGGCATGGACCCTTTGCTCTCTCTATTCAGAGCGAATAGGATGTCTCGAGGTAAGTCCAGGACCTTTTCCATTCCTTCAACATCATAATCCAACTCTATTGTATCATTCACATCATCTACACTTTCGTTATGGCAAAGGGACAATGTACCCACTTGGGAATCAGAACAAATCCTATAGAGCAGAACATATACCGAGAAACATAAGATAATTTGCACACACATATTCATAGGAAAGCAAGTAAAGAGAGATGCAAGAATTTCCTAAATAATACGCTGAATATTTCATTAATGGATTATGGGTAGGGGGAAAACAAAGTTCATGCCTGATAATGATAAAAGGGAAATGCTTTTTTTTTTTTTTTTTTTTCCTGAGAAAACAAACTGGGGAAATGAACAGGGAATACAAATAAAGTAGGAAATAACATAAGCATGCAAAGCAAACTAGATATGCTATTCCAACCCTCTTAAGTGATCGGGAGGCCTAATCACTCAATGATGGAATATTCTTACTCAGCCGGTGCAACTACAAAGCAAGGCTTAATGGTTCAAAGGCCTGCCGTCTCGCCTGGCATCCCTGGTCAAATAGTAGAAGTCGGATTATCTTCGAGAGATATGATATGGTTCACAGAGAACTCTCAGGGACAGAGCCGAATAATGCAAGCTAGATCAGGCCCTTCATCTTCCAATCCCTTGAATGGTTCTGTGATAATGACCTTGGTTGGAGCCAGAAAAGTGGTTCTGATATGGGGAATAGACATCCCTAAAGTGTCGCATTTCCTATTCTTACCTCTGGAAGCTTAAAAGAGTTTTTCATGAGTGGGTTCGTACCCCAAACAGAATCTTCCTTTGTTATTAGAGAGTTCAATGAGAGCAGGGCTCCCATGTCCTATGGCTCTGAGGCCTTGGCCTAATTTGTAGACAAACTTGAGCATTTCCTTCACAACCATTAGAAATACTGTATGTCAGCTGGACTCAAGCTCTGAGGCATTGTGAATCATGGAAACTAGCTCAAAGCTATGGAAAGACGCTTCAGGGAAGGCATTAGCATCAATGTAGGGGATAGTTGTCTCCTAGAAGATAGTCATGGGCTTTTCAGCCATAATAGTGATTAATTGATTCTCGGAGATGAACTTAAGTCTCCTATGGAAGGTAGATGTGACTGCACCTGCTGTATGCAACCAGGGTCTCCCTAAAAGCATGTTTTATGGGGGAGTCAACCTTAATCACTTAGAAGTTGACCATGAAGGATCTCGGGCCAATCTCAATCATTAGCTTGATCTCACCTTGCACTTCTCGACGCTTGTCGTCAAAGGCTCTGATGATCATAGTGCTAGGCTTAATAAGAGACGTATCCACCTTTAGGCGCTCAAGAGTGGCCATTGGTAGACATTCAGGGCTAATCCATTGTCGATTAACACCCTTGCGACAATCATGTCTTCACACTTGATTACGATATGCATGGCCAAAGTGTGATCTCTACCTTCTAGAGGCAATTCATCATCTGAAAATGAGACTTGGTTGGTGGCCAACACCAATGATACCATACCCTCGAATGAGGAGTCTGTAAATTGGTAGGAACATGCGTTTCCTTCAACACCTTCAATAAAGCTTCACAATGGACCTTGGAAGATAGCAACAAGGCTAGAATAGAAATCTGAGCTGGAGATTTGTTCAACTATTGAATCACACTATAATCGAACTTTCGGATGGTTTTCAGGAATTCCTCAGCTTCTTTAGTGGTGACCCTATTCCTGACTGGCTAGGCTATGCTCTTGCCATCTCTTTCCTCATCTTTTCTAGTTCCTCAAGAGTATAACATTGACCATTCCTAGTGAGCCTGTCTAGGCCTAAAGAAATATTAGAGCAAACCTCTTCCTCTCCAATTTGGGTGGAAATCAAAGTCATATCGTATTTCCATGGGACACGATGGCTATCTTGGTAAGGGAAGGGCTTCGGCATACGGATGACCACACCCTCTTGAGTTTGCAGATTTGGCACTAGGGAGAACAACTTTAGACTAATGATGACTGGGCTGGGCAAAGCAGCTTCTAAAGCTTTTGGGCCAGGAGCCCTAGAGATTCCTTAGATAACAGGGACAATAAGGGTTCCCTTCTGGATAAATCCTAGAAATGGCTATACAAATGCAGGTAGTGCCAAGACTAAAGGAGTAAAGCCTTCGATGGCTGGCATGGCTTGTCCTTCCTTTGGAGCTAGCGTCTTTGAATCCACAGGTAATTCTGTAATCTCTTCAAAAACGACCGAAGTTGGAGGAGTTGGAGGGATCCTACATAAGCACTCTTGCAAGTATTCGTCCTAATCCTTTCTTGATCCTATTAATATAGCAATGTGGCTAGTTCCCACTTAGGTATTTAGAGGGCATAGGCTGGTTGCCATGCAATCGCTCCTTTGCACAGATTCTCTTTCGATTAAGATGATATCACGGTCTGCTAGAATCTGAACTTGTGCACAGAGCACTCTACAATCGAATAGGGCATGTTGGTCCCCACTAACACAGAATGAGCAGACTCCCCAGTCAAAACCTGGAGCTTCTATGTTCACGAGAACAATGTGACTTTCTTAGGCTAGGGCCTGCAACATGGCTTTCCAAGGGAATAAAGGGGATGAGAAATCAGTGATCCTCTCTTCCACCATAGAGATAGCATTCACGTTCCCTTCCTGGTGAAGAGGCAAGGGGTTAATAATGACATTTGGCCTGGCCGTATTATCTAACTATACTAACTTGTTGTCAATGAGATCTTGGATTCAGTGTCTCAAATGTGCACACTCTTCTAAGGTATGTCCCTCAGCTCCAAAATGGTGTTCACACTTCTTGGATGGATCAAAATTGGGTAGAGGAGGACTGTCTCTGGGTCTCGCAAAAATTGGAGTCACTAGCTTCTTCTCCAACAAATAAGCATAAAGCTTTGCCAAGGGCATGGGTAACGAAGTGAATTTCCGTGGTTCCACCTAGGGATATCGAGGTGGATTGGGCCTTCGCCTCTGATTGAATGCTCAATAAGGTGCCTAGGTTGGCTGAATCTGTTGCTGATAAGGCTAGGCATTTGAGGCTATATAAGTAGAAGTAACACCCCCTGGTCCCTTCAAGCGCTTTGTCAATCACATGAACATCAGCTTCCTTTCCTTTGCATCCAGTTTCCTTTTTCACCGATTATTCTATCATAGAATTCAAAGCCTCAAGGTCGACTATTTTCTTGCTCCTAATACCCTCATCAATGCGCTCCCCAATAAGAATTAGGCTTGCGAAGTGAGTGACTTGGACATTGATCATCTTCTCCTAGTAAGAAGGCTTAAGGTTATTAATAAACCATTTGATCATCTCATCTTCCATCATAGGAGGAAGCACTTGGGCGGCTAGCTTGCGCCAACTTTGGGCATACTCATGGAAAGATTCCCCACTCTTCTTTTTTGTCCTCTAAAGAACTGTGTGGGTAAGTGCTATCTAGGTATTGAACTGGTAATACCCCAAGAATGCATTGGCCATCTCTCTCCAACTAGAGGTCTTTTCCAATCTCGCATACCAGGTGGTTGTAGAGCCAATCAAGCTATTAGGGAAAATCTGGCAGAGCAACAGATGATTCTCTCCATAGGGTGCCATCTTCCTATAGAACATGCGCAGATGCGCAATGATCTCCAGTGCCATCATACTTGACAAACTCAGGTTCCTTGAACTTAGAAGGCATAATGACAGGAGGGAAATTGGTCAGACTGTCTAGATCGACACTTCCTCGAGCGCCGAAGCCCTCTATGATACAGATTTTCTTAGTCAGGGTCTCCACTTGACTTTTGACTTAACCGTAACCAGACTTTGAGGTCTTATCCTTAGGAGGATCCATTTCTTGGTTGCTTCCTTGTGGGGTGAATGGTGGTGTAGTTTGATCCTGATTCGGCTCTGGTGTTAGTTGGTTCTCATTTTTAGAATGGGGTGCAAAGCCCTCTAGAGTAGGACCAAATGATCCTCGGTTCCCTCCTACAACTAGCTGTTGCATCATGCGCATCATTTCTGCCATTTGCTCTTTCAGGAGAGCGATTTCATGAGTGTTTTCCTCGATAGGGGAAGGACCACTAGTAGACATCCCCTTAGCACGAGACTTAGTGATGATAAGATCACGATGTGATGGTAACTTGAAATGTTTCCTTCGAGCAATCTTTTCTCTTTAGGATCCTAAAAAGGAAAAGAATGGGATGGGAGATAAATAGGATACATTTGAAAATTTGACAATGTGGAAACACAAAACAAACACCAAATTAGTTTAGGTTCTTGCTCATTTAAAATGCACCTATCATTTTCGAAATATTGGCTTGGACCCTTGATCGGGTATTTATCATGGTGAGTTTCTATAGTGATGCAAAATTAATGCACAAGCTTGGCAAGTAACCATAACTTTCATATCATGCTTAAATGCGGGATGGACCATTCTCTTTTGATTACATGGAAAAGTAATGCTTTTACAAAGTTTGACTTTTTCCAATGCCCTAAGATCATGGGCTACAGACAATGGCTCCAACAGTAGGCCTTTTACAATACATGGGAATTCAAATTTACAATGAAAAGCTTCATTCTGGATAGCTTGGCCTTCTCAGGGATGATCTTGAACTCTAGGCAATGTCCTCCTTGGCGCGAAGTTCCAGCTACTTGCCACAAATTTTATCTATACACATTTATATGACAAGGCCATTAGTGTATGCGTTTATGCCCCTGTAGGGTTGGAAACCCTTAGGGACCGGGTATGATCTAATGTGCAAGAAACGAGGTTACTTTTCCCTAGGGATTAATCACAGATGCTGCACAAACAGGATAGATAGAACCTGGAGTAGAGCATGACTCTTTGATACAAGCAAAAAGGGCAAACCTGCAAACGAAAACTAGACACTTTCCCCTTAAAAACAATCCTATGAATGATATCCTACCCTTGGCTGGGATGTTCACTCGGATTTGGCTCTACCTAGTCCTCAAGGGTTTGACATAGTCTAGGCCAACTATATGAGACAGGGCTTAACTGGTAAGTTGGTCCTATTCTTTGAGGGGACCTCGATCATCTAATCTATAAGGGACATATTTTATGTAATTGGAATATCTTTTGACAAAACGCACTTTACTTGTATTTGGGTAATTCTAAGTAGGTTCAAGATGATCATTATAAATGGTTACATTAAAGACATGAAGATTACTCAAGAACAGCTAAAGAAAAGTGCAATCTGTAGGTCTCGATACCTCATCGACAGAAGCTTGATCTGTCAAAATTCATTAAAGCTCGACACATGTCTCGATCTATCGAGCTTACAGGATTCAAACTATAGCCAGCAACATTTTTATTCTAAAAGGCTATTTGTTTATGGGTTTGTATAATCCTTATTAGACTAGGAAAGCCTAAGGTTTGTGTATACCTATTTGGAATAGGAGAGCCCATTGAGCTCCTATTTAAACAAGGAGGTGGAAAATGAAAAACCTAACCCTAGAGAGCTTCATAAGGTTTTCTTTTTGAAACCCTAGCCTCCTCCTACAGAAGAAAGAGTTCTTGCTTTGTTTCTTGTACGCCTTTGGGTTCTGTAACCAAGCAAAGCCTCTCACACCATCATTGAAGATCTTATTAGTGTTTCTATGTGAAGCTATTGCAAATCAACTACATCAATCAAAGGGTTGCTGTGGAGTTAGTCACATACTGGGATCCGTGCATCATTGGTTAGTCACGTACTGGGATTCGTGCATTGAACGGAAAGATTGCCACTACAATACAAGTCCAATTGGATATTGGGGTAAAGGTTCAACTGTAGGTTGGTATTTCGGGATAGGCCAAAAGGTTTAGTAAGATTCCTTATACTTGTAACTGTTGGATTCTTGGGAGTGGTAACCTTAAAAATCACCCGATGGGGTTTTTGCCTTGGTGGTTTTCCCCATTCGTAAACAAATTACTGTGTTAAATTTAATTTCCGCTGCATTTAATTTAGTTAGTGATTTGTTTGTGCTACCATGCCATTGCATGTAATTGAACCTAATTAATTAACTTGGGTAGTTAATTAATTTGCAAGGGGTCAATACATTGTTGCCCTATCATAATCCTTTCCTTCATAGAAGTTGTAGGATAAAGCAGATCAAGGGGGCCTTTTCAGCATAATCCTATCCACCCATGGACCCAGGAAAAGCCTACAATTTGGCATCCAATAACTATCTGAGTTATACGCATCCAACATTAGCCTTCAACACTGATCCCGAGTTCGACTCAATATGAGGGGTGATGTCATGCATTTTGAAATGAAAGGGGAAAGACTTTCCAAGCACAACAGATATAAGCACAGATAAAGGTGCAGCCAAAGTTAAATCTTACTATCCTAGGTTTGCACATGTGAAGGAAAGCTGTAAAGCATGCTTTAGGAAAGCAGTAAAGCTTCACATATATGAAAATACCTCAAAGCTAGTTTTTAGGAAATCATTTTAAAAAACATTTTTAGAAAATATTTTTTGAGTTTGGAAAATAGATTACTAGGATATAGTGAAAGCACTTTTCAAAAGGAAAGCCCCGAAGGTAATGCCAATTTCAATGTTTTTGAAAACCCATTGTCCAAAATTAGGATTTTACCAAAAGCTCTAAAGGCTAAACTCTCTAAGTGTCCCCAGTGGAGTTGCCAATCTGTCGACTCTTGGCCTCGCGACTTTTGTGTCGACCACCCATTGCGGCGACACTCGCGCGCTCATGTGTATAGAGGTGTGTCGTACCACGGGTGTGTGACTGGAATGTGAGTCAATTTTATGGATATTACCAAGGGTAAGTGAAATCGCCACCAATCATTGGGTTTTTTTCTAAGGTGTGATTGGTCACCTAACTCTATTTGATTTTATTACTGATCCTAGGTTAAGAAAAATTTCATTTTTCCTAATTTAGTGTGGATGGGCAAAAAATCTTGATTCTTGAGTTCGGAAGTCTGGTTACGTGTGGGGAAGGTGTTAGGCACCCCACAACGCCTGTCCGAAGACAGACCTTTGTTTTGGTAAAATCATAATTTTCGGACATTGGCAATTGAAAACAAGCTATTGGCTTTAAGATTTTGGGGCTTTAAATGTGTTGGGCTTTGAGGTTTGGTTTCGAAATGGGTGTGGTCCCGATCAATGCTTTCCAAGTGTGTTTTGAAGTTATTGCTAGATTTCCACGGCGAAAATCCGGCAGCATTTCGCCTTATTTTCGTGGCGGAAATCCGGCAGAGCTTCACCTTAGAAGCATCATAACATGCCAAACGCTATTCTCACCAAGCTTTCGACGTGAGAATACGGCAATGGGGAAGCCCCATTTTCACGACCAAAATCTGGCAAAGTTTCATGTTTGGTGCGCTATGGTGCACTAGTAGGGTTTCGCATATACGAAGTGTATCAATGTGCTTACACCATGGCAAGCAGAAGCCCTCCAAAGTGTTAGATCACACTAATATGTGTCGCATACAAGGGGAAACCAATGTCACTTGGTGACATGGATCAAGGCAATCACACTGCAATGATCGTGCACACAATATAGCATGAATATGCATCTACGGCAATCGTCTTGAGCACATATCCATAACAAGGTCAAAAGCTCTCATGACTAGAGAGGGACACTCACATAGCCACGAAAGTCCATCATACAGAGTGCACAATCACCCATATACAAGCAGATATAGATATACATACATCATGCATAATGCTATCACACAGAGCGGGAAAGTAAACCAGACATTGCCAACATTCTAAGGGTATGGCCCAATAAGGTACAAGAAATGTAAAACAGACATTGCCATACCCAGGGAACACGGCCCAAGCAAGGAGCATGAAAAGTAAAAAGGGGTACATAGATGGGGACCCTAATACATGCTCGAGAGAAGAGGCTTAGAGAAAGGGGAAGAGAAAACCGCTCTAGAGGGGCTAGGCCCCCTAATCTACTAATCATTTCCCTTTGTGCGCTTGCATCCTCTTGCTTGCATCCTTGCCCTTTTTGCTTGTACCTAGGAGGTCGCACCCTTGCTCTAAGCGTCCTCGCCCCATGTGTGTACATGTAAAGACCAAAGAAATAAGCCAGCAAACAAGCAAAGAAGCAAACAAAGGAGATTGGGAAAGCATGCAAAGAACAAGTTGGCAAAGATGCCAAACAAGGGCAAACAAATATGTGAAGCACACGAAAAGGGTAAAGAAGCATATGAAAGAGCAAACAAACATGCTATCAAACAAAAGGGGGTGTCTTTGGAGGACAAATGTAGGTTTGGATGGAGTGTCCATAGCTCCATTGGATTGAAGTATGGACGACACACAGATTCATGCATGAACATGTAGGCAAGTGTGCAACAAGAAAGCATAGAAGCAAAGAAAGCCAAACGGGTGGCGCAAAGCAAGCAAGGCGAGCATTCAACATCACATAGAGCGAAGAAAGGTGTATACCAAGCACTCCAACACCATGGATGTGTATCTCACAAGTGGTTACATCCAAACAAACCCTAGGAGGGACAGATGCGACCACACAAGCACAGGCCCATGGAGGGCATAAAGCATGGCAAAGCCTAGATCTAGAGAGGCTAACAAGGACATAAAGTATAGAAGCAAGCAAGCAAGCAAACATAGACATGAATAAGGAAATGATCCAAACCCTTTAATATACACCTAGGTGCGCAGATGTAGGCCTAGACCATAGGATCTAGATCTACACCCCACCGGAAGGGCCAAAAAGTAAGAAAGAGAGATATCAAGGGACAAAAAGGGCAAAAGTAGCACATGGCATAGCTACCAACATAGATCTTAGCACACAAGCATGGCACGGAGCACATAAACACATAGATCTAAGCATATGAACATAGATCCAAGCACTAACATGTAGATCTAAGCATAAACATGGTAAAGAACACATAGGCATGTAGATCTAAGCATAAACATGGCAAGGAGCCTAAAAACATGTGGCTCTAAGCACAAACATGCAAAGTAGATATATCCTAACCCAAGAAGGCTAGGCCAACAATATCAAAGCGATAAATCATGGCAAAAAGCAAGTAGACATGCTAGGAAAGCTATAAAACATGCTAGGAAGCTAAAACATGCTAAGAAAAAGTAAATAAAGCATTTTATAAGGAAAAAGAAGCACGGAAAAGCAATAAAGAGAAAGGGGTGTGGCATCCACACCCCTAAACCTCAAATCCAAGGCATGGAATTAAGGAGAGGAAGATTAGGTGCAAGAACACTACCTTGAAGATTGTAGAGAAAAGATGAGAATCTAAGGTGTTTAAAGGTGTTTTGATGTGTTTATGAGAGAAATAAGAGAGAGGAGGGAGAGAGAGGGAGAATCTGCCCAAAACTGCCCAGAAAATCATTTTTTTTTCTTTTTTGCAAAATGAGGGATCTGGGGGTATTTATATTGAAAAATGACCCTTCAACTGCTGGCGCACCTCAAGGGTTGTCGGCCAGCTTGTTGACATCAGCAATTCTGGCCTTATCCTAGTTTTACTTCGAATGCATATTTGAAGGCCTTCTAGGAGTCAGATTGAGATGATCTTTGTGTTCTTGGAAAGCTCTGGATGTCTAGTTTTCAGAACACTAAAAAAAATTGAAAATCCAACAGTCAGATCAAAAGTTATAGCCTCAAGAAGCGTGCTAATGCGCTTTTATGCTTTTCTGGATATCTCAACCATTTTAACTCTGATTTCAACCCATGAATAGTCATTGGAAAGGAAATTTGATAATATTCACAATGGCACTGGTCCCAACCTATTTTGATGGTCGAATCAAAATTAGGGCTTCTGGTGCCCCTGTGAGTCGACCTCGGGTCAAACTTGGTCAAAGTTAACGAAAATCACCGAGTAGCTCAGGTTTGATGTAGAAACATCAAAAATATCATTTTGGGATGATTTTAACCCAAATTTGACTTTCAATCAACCTAGGGTTGACCAGGGGAATTTTGGTCAATTTGATCTGAAATGGCACTTCGAGTGCTCCGATGCCCGAACGAGTTGCGCCACGTCACTCTAGTTGTTTCCTCGGCCCCATGGAGAAAAGATAATATTTTTAGAATTTTCAAGGTCTGGCACGCAAATTGAGGGTAGGCAAAATATGATGTCTACACTTACGGAGTTCTTGAGGCGTCTCACCCCTATGGACATCCAATGGGTGGTTGAATGGTGGCACATCAAGTCCATGACTAGCAATGGTTTCAAGGAAAACTGTGTCATCTTAGCTGGGTTTTGCCGTTGCTCTTACTATCCCACATTTCACATTGCTCGACAATTTGGTAATCAACAAGGTGTACCTTGTGACAATGGCTCTTACCATACATTAGCACTCATTGAAAGGTTCGTAGGTAGGAATGCTGAAACTTGGCCTCGGAGGGCATTGAATAAGGACATCCACTTTCCTCAATTTCTTGTTCCTACTTCGGGATACAATGGTTGGTTATCTATTGATATAAGAGCAGTCAACAGGGAAGAGAATGATTACAAGAAATCCAACAAAAGAAAGAGCACTGAATGACTACCTTGATATGCCCTAAATTTTTCTTTTCTGCACTTTTATGATTCAGAGTCTTTTCATTTGAGTTAATAAAAGATCGTAATGTACCAAATCCCCTATGAAAACAATTTATCGTCTTTTAATTTAAGCAATGAGAGAATAATTTATTTATTATACTTGCTTATTGTCTTTTTTTTTTTTTTTTTTTTTTTGCGCCATGTAAATTTTTCCCTTAACGTGCTTGTGGGAATTTTCGCCATGCCCATGGTCTTTTCCTCTAATTTTTGCCTAGGTCAGCCTTTCAGGTTTTCAACCTAGCAAGGTTTCATTGCCCTAACTTTTTCCTAGGCCGCCCTTTCGAGTTTCAACCTAGTAGGCTTTTTTTCTCTTTTTTTCAAGGGTTATACTTCTGTAGTCTATCCATGTTAACCTTTTGGAACTTCTCTTCCCCCATCCAAATCAACGATTTTCATGGCTTCTCCTAACATGATCTTCTCGATAACAAAAGGTATGGACCATCTTGGCTTCATCTTGCCCCTAGGGTCAGAGATTTCTCCCCTAAGCTCTTTCAAAACTAGGTCTCTTTCTTTCTGGTTTCTTGACTTGACTTTCTTGTTGAATGCTCTTGTAATTTTCTTTTGATAACCTTGCACATGATAGAGAACTCGCATCCTTTTTTCATCTATCAAGCCCAATTGCTCATATCTTTCCCTTATCTATCTCCTTCTAAGGCTTTGGTCTCTACTAGTACTCTCAAAGATTGTATCTCCATCTCAATGGGATGTACTGCGTCACTCCCATATACTAAGGAATAGGGAGTTGCCCCAGTTGATACTTGGATAGAAGTCCTATAGCCCCAAAGGGCGAATGGAAGCTTTTCTGCCCAGTCTTTGTATGTTACAACCATCTTGGCTAGAATATTCTTGACATTCTTATTGGCTGCTTCTACGGCTCTATTGGTTTGAGGTCTATATGGTGAAGATTTGTTATGCTCAAACTTGTACAATTCTATGATCCTTCGGACTAGTGAGACCCATTGTCTGAGATGATCTCTTATGGCACTCCAAATTGATAGATGATATTGTTCTCTATGAACCAGGCCACATACTTGGCCTTCAAGACATGATAGGAAGCAGCTTCTACCTATTTAGTAAAGTAGTCAATTGCAACCAAAATGTAACCGTTTCCATTTGAGGCTTTTGGAGCTATCCTTCCAACCACATCTATGCCCCATACGAAGAAAGGCCATGGAGAGGCCATACTATATAGCTCACTAGGTGGCACATGGTTTAGATGGCATGCATCTAGTAGTCATGACAACTCCTGACAAAATCTATGCAATCGGTCTCCATCATATTCATAAGACTTAATCATCCTTTGGAGTAAAACTCACAATCTTGGTTGGTATCCACGTGCATGTGTTCGTGCACATGCATAATTGGGTATACCATGTCTATAGTTGAAGTTGTTGCTTTAATCTTTACCATGTTTGTTTGTTGATGCTTGATGCCACGAGTTGTTTGATTCTCTGCATGCCTATGCTTCAATGATCACATGTTTTATCTGCTTTCTCTTGCTTGTCTCACATGACACGTAGACCTACACCTAGGCCTTAGATACAAGCACACATCTGTTTGAGCCTTTAGGATAGCTTACCTCCCATCCAGTTGAGCAACGATATATGAAAGTCATCTATGGTTAGGCAGGCTTGGGGTGCCCAACCTCTCCCATCTTGTACCTTATCTCCGAACCTAGTCTGGTAGAAAGACTTTCTTGGAGTCATGTTTTGGTTCCTAGATCTATAGCCAAGTGGCGACTCCTTAGTCTTTTTTAAAGAGACTTCGCGTACTCTCAGGCTCAGGCTGGCTTTGAGTTTAAAACTGCTTTCAGGGAGATTAAGTACTGCGTATCCCACCTTCACGAAAACAAACCGACATGTCGATGTGTCATGAAAAGGAGTACAATTCACGGAGCTTATAGTGAGCGAAGCACATGATCGTCGCATGCCACTCTCAATTTTGGTGATACACTGTTGAATTTAAAGGGAATTGAGAAACATTCACATTGACGCATGAATCATTTTGACAGGACAGTTGGATCATGAGATAGAGGTGGTCAAAGTTTGGTCAAACTTTATATTTTGCTCTAAAATTTTGGCATTGGGCCTAATTTGACTAGGTTTAGTTGGGTGAAGTTTCGAAGGTGTTTGAGTGGGTTTTCTAGTCCTAGTTTGTGTCTTGGACAGAATTAGGATTTTAAGGTTTGTTTGTCGGATTCGTGCGTGGGCGATAATTGGTTTTTGAAAGGGCAAAGCTGGGTGGCAATAACGATCAAATGAGGTTTTGTGAAAGCAAAATTCTAATTAAAAAGCCGGGCGAGAGAGTTATCAACTTTTTTATTACTATTTTTATTATGAATAATGGTGATATATTATGAAGAAAGAGAAGGGGAGAGCCCAATCCATCTCCAAACTCTAGGGCAAGAACCCAAGATGGAAGGGAGGAGATGATAAGAGGCCTGTCTCGATTACAAAAAGCAATGTAACGAACCAAATTGTGTGCCAAAAAGTTTTCGTCTGTAGGAACAACCCAACAGGACAAGTTTGAGAGCAAATTTAATTTTGGATACAATTGAATCTAGGGACTCTAAGAATGGGGTGTTGAAGTTCTGCACAACATGAATGAGGGTTTGGAATCCCCCTAAAGAATTCTAAACCTAAAGTTGTGGTGAATAGCCATTTTGACCGCCGAAGAAGTAGTTGAAGCTCAACTCCAAACACGATAAGGAGGGAGTAAACTTGAATGGGCAAAAGAAAATGTCACCTAATTCAATCCTACCAAAAGTAGCTATAATGTCAAAAAAGTTATCAACCTAGAGGGTTGCTCTGGG
>JARYZH020001863.1:0-21372 GCA_030021035.2 Notholithocarpus densiflorus | reverse complement strand
CTAACCACTCAATGCCCCCATTATTTATGCATGAATCTCATCCCTATTGGGTCATGAGCCTTGGTAGGTTATTAGAATGGACCTAAATTTTAATCAATCATACTTATGCAGGCTCTGCAACATCCATTATAAATTAATATTTACATGCAAGTGAGATACCTAGTTGTGGAGATAACACACACTCCCTTTCCTTCTGTTTCAGCTCTCACACAAACCTCACCATTGTTGCAACCTTTTGAACAAGTAGAGCTAGAATTCTCCTTGGGAATAGATGTTCTGTCAACCAAAAAATTCCACAAGAATCTGGAGACATCATCTACATATCCAATAATTCACATTAGTAATGCTAACAATAATTCACATTTGGCTCATTACTAGAAAGACAAAATTAAACATTCATAATATCACAATCTAGAAATAGGTACATTGGATATAGAATACTTCGATTACAAGTGCATTCAGTGATAAACAAAATAATAATTGTGCCGATACAACGCAGTAGTAAGTTCAAATACACCATAAAGAGAATCACAATTTACATCTACAATGCCATTCCAAAATCGAGTATCTGCATGCCTGACAAAAATAGAAATATTGTTGTTAGATACCAAAAGCCAAAACAAAGGTACTAATCTACGCAACTTGGCTAATTGATACAATCATGGTATTTTATATAAAAGCATCACTTACCTAGTTTGGATCATTACTGCTTGTCGAAGCCCCACGGGAAAGCGGACATCTTCTATGATTATGCCCATGTTGATGATACAGTCCACAACTCTGCTTTTGTTGAATCTCCCTCAAGTCAGAATCTGGCCTCCGACTTCCCGGTTCTCGCCGGACCCCATCCATCTCATTCCGTATCCTAGACTTCATAGGTCGACCTTTGGCCCGTAACAGGTTTGGGTCAGGTACCCACTTTGGACCGTCCACATCCCTCCACAATGACTCTGACTGTGGCACCACAAATGCATGTGAGTAGGTGCGAATGGCGTTCTCCAAACTATAACATGGGTCAATATATGTAGTCGCATCTTGCCCCAAGTGCTGAAGAGCTGTAATTGCATGTGAACAAGGGATCTTTCAATTTTGCCACTTTCCACAACGACATATTCTAGCCACTAGGTTTACTTCATAAGTATGGTGTCCCCCTCCGGAGCTATGGGTGTTGTATGCGGTAACTACTTGATATATACCATTCAGATTATTATACGCATTTACTTGGTGTGTTGTAGATTTTTGTAGGTTTTGTCCAAAGATTTTTAAGGCATATTTACTCCACACCTTGCCCTTTGAGAGATCATGAGTAATTTTTTTGTGTCGATCATGGAAATACGCAACAAGTTTGTTCCAAGTGAATTCAACCATTGCAGCAATAGGCAGCCCACTGGCACCTTTGAGTACTCCATTGAAGCACTCCGAGACATTGGTTGTCATAGCCCCATAACGGTATCCACCATCATGTAGCTGGGTCCACATGTCTAGATCATCTTTCATTAGATACGTGTATGGCATGATGGATGAGTCGGGTTCACTTTCCTGCGGCTCGGTTCTCACTTTCTTCCTAAGTGCCTCAATCTCGGCTTCCTTGATAGGTTGCATGTACAACTCAAATTTAGCTTGCTGAGTAGCATACCCCGCTTTCAAGGCCAATGACTTTAAAGTGGCGTCCTGAAAATGCGTGTTGAAGTTGCTAGCAACATGTCGAAGGCAATATCTGTAAAATACTCGTACTTGTCCATCATCATCTCTAGGCCAGTTTGCAATTGCGTTTTGAATACCCTTATGTCGGTCAGAAATTACGCAGATGTCCTTATTTGCTATCACATCCCCCAGTGAAATCCTGAAGCATTCTAAAAACCACCCCCAACTAGGCCCTGACTCTTTGTCTACAACGGCAAAGGCGAGAGGCAAAACCTTGTTGTTGGCATCGGTGGCCATTGCAATCAACAACACCCCTCGATATTTACCATACAAATGGGTGCCATCAATACTGATCACTAGTTTACAATGTTTGAATCCTTCAATGCATGGAGCGAAAGCCTAAAATACATAGCGCAATATTGAATCCCCCTCGTCCCTAGGTATGGTGTGATACCAGTACCAGGTGCCAGTTTCTTGATTAAAGTATGCCAACAACAACTTTCTCAACCTTTGGTAAGACTCTTCCCAATTCCCGAATATCTTTGCAATAGCCTTTTGTTTCACATCCCATATCTTATAGTAAGAAAGTTTATGTCCATAATACTTCGCTCTAATGAAGTCTCTGAGGTGATCAATTGTGGCCGTGTGATTTTCATTGCAACGTTGGCACAAATTCTGCTATAAGAAAATTACAATCCATCATTCTACCATTAAGGGCCGTGCCAAGGGGCATACAACTGTGAGGACCCCCATAAGATGTGACCATCCATAGTCCGAGTTTAGGCTTCACGACTGCCCCAACGTACCACTTGCATGACTCATCCACTCATTTCACAGACAGTCTATTTTTGGTCGACCTACTAGTTATACAGTTTCTGTTATGCTTTGCGGCGTAAATTGTTAGTGCACATTTCACCGCCTCTTTATTCGCAAAAATCAACCCTGTACTAAAAGGCATGTCCTCTTTCCAAGAAGAAGCAAATGCTTGCTGATCAACTTCAGGATCAACCATATTTTTCCAAGTATTTGTATAAAATAATGAGGCAGGAGGTTCATAAACAGGGGGAGTATTTGTAACATGCTGAACTCTAATAGCAGCGTCCACATCATCTTCATCACATTCAGCCATATCATCAACATGAGGATTGGGAGTAATTTCATGGTCATCAACACCCCTGTCAAAGTCATCTCGCTCAATCCTCTCTTCGTACTCATCTCTATCATCAAGATCTTCACCATTAATGGTAGCATGATCAACATAGTCTTCGTCTTCATCTTCAACTACTGGAAGTGTAGAGGATTCACCTCGATGTGTACAAAATTGATCTTCATATCTATTGCCAGGTTCGCTTTCAATTGTTGTTGGTGTCTCTTGAAAAGGGGGTGTATAGCCTCCCAATGTGGTGCATCGATCGTCTAGGACTGCAAATTGTAGAGATGTAGTTGTTTGTACAATTTCCTCTACGCCGATTTCTGCACGTGGCTCCAAAGTGACGTACAACTCAAAATCTGCTATTTGTTCCCATTTCTGCATCTTGCTAAACATAATCTTCACATGTTTGTCTTCTATTATCGCCATATATCTGTAATTAATACATTGATTGAGGACTTCATGTGGAGAACAGAAAGTAATATGTATGTCATGCAAAGCAGGGTTCACTTGCAGCTCTTCTATAATTTTTACTTTCAAATCATTCAGGGTTTTTAGCTTACGGCGTATCATCACATAGTAGCACTGGATACCCGGACCTTGAAATGGGAATCCGTCATAAGGGTTGGCATTGCTAAGGGGTCCACCGTAGTATATATTTATATAGATCATTGTCAACCTATAGATCATCAAGTGCAATTGTGTTAGTGACAAATTTATAACTCTTAATTTACATCAATCACAAAACTTTGCGTATGAAATGCCAACAATACTAACCTCAACCAAATTTGCATATACTCATCTCAGGTCACATACAAAAATAGTTATTACCAATTTCATATTCTTTTAAAATTCCAAATCATTCTATGGGCATGACTTTCAAAACCCATTCAAATAAGTTACGATGAACAAAAAAATATTATACCAACCAGTTATTGAAATCTCTGTTACAAATCTTAAATAAATATACCTTGAAATAAATATATCTTGAAATAATTTATGCTAAAAGGACTACATATACTATCTTAAGTATCAAACTCATAATCCATTTCATACCCATGATAAAGACCTAAAAGTACTAAATATTCCTAACAATTAATCACAATATTTAGTACTAAATATTCCCAATAATTAATCACAATTTTTTTTTTTTTTTAAACCTAGCAAATAATTTAATCACAATATTTACACTAACAAAAAATAAACAAATATTCTCAATATGTTGTAATAACATAATTAATCACAATATTAAATTTTTTTTTAAAAAAAAACTTAGCAAATGATTTAATCACAATATACACTTCCAAAAAAAAAAACAAAATTTCTCAATATATTGTAAAATCACAATATTTAGTACTAAATATTCCCAACAATTACTCATAATATTAATTTTTTTTTTTAAAAAAACCTAGCAAATAATTTAATCACAATATTTATACTAACAAAAAATAAACAAATATTCTCAATATGTTGTAATAACATAATTAATCACAACATTAATTTTTTTAAAAAAAAAACTTAACAAATGATTTAATCACAATATACACTTACAAAAAAAAAAATTTCTCAATATATTGTAATAACATTAATCACAATATTTAGTACTAAATATTCCCAACAATTACTCATAATATTAATTTTTTTTAACAAATAAACTAATCACAATATACTAACAAATAAATTAATCACAATATTTACACTAAAACAAAAAAAACAAAAATTTTCCTAATATGTTCTAATTTTTTCTTTAAAAAAAAAAACCTAGCAAATAACCACAATATTAACTAACAAAAAATATTCCCAATATTGTAAAAACATTACCTGTGAGAGACTGTTATGTTAAGATTATTGTGTGAGAGTTGAGGAAAGTTGTGAGTGAGAGTGAAGAGAAAGTTGTGAGTGAGAGTGAAGAGAGGGTGTGAGCTGAAGAGAGGGTGTGAGAGCTGAGCTGAAGAGACTGAGTGAGATGGAAAAGGGGCAAAAAAGGTCCCAGCTGGGACCCACATGCGACACGTGGACGGGTGGTGGCCATTAATAGAAAATCGAGTCCAGTAGAGTTGATTTCCTTTAGTAGAAATCGAGTCTAATTTACTCGGTTTACATCCACGTGCTACAATGTTGTGGTGGAACCACACAGGAAATCGAGTCCATTGGACTTGATTTCTACAAGCACAAATCGAGTCCACTGGACTCGATTTTCATAAGCAGAACTCGAGTCCAATAGACTCGATTTCTATACCCGTACACGTGGACACGCCACATCAGCTACTAGCGCAACAGGAAAAGTGGTTGTTAGATAGCAAAATCGACCCTAACGTGCTCAAATTGTTAGATAGCAAAATTGTTTCAAAGGTTTGCTAACTAACAAAATAGTTTGATTTTTGTGGTTATTTCTGAAAAAATGCCCGGGAATTTGAAAGCCATTGTTTGCTTCTAAAGTGATTTTTATTATTTTTATTTTTATAGAATTAAAGTGATTAAACAATTTAAAAAGGTTATAAAACAACGTCTTTAAGTTTAAAAGAAGCATCTTTTTTCTATTAAAAAAAAAAGCATCTTTCAAAATTTTAAAAATAACTTCTCAAAAAAAAAAATTTTAAAATAAATAAAAGGAAACAGTGAGTCTGGAAACCATTATTATTAATTTTTTATTTTTAGTCACTTAACTTGTTCAATTTTTCATTTAAAAAAAAGGGTAAAATACAAAATCGTTTAAGTTTGGGCTAATATTAGATATCAAGACTTTTCATTTTATTTTCTCAAAATTTTTATTTTATTTTAAAAATATCTAATTTATTTCCTAATCACAAACAATATTTAACATTGTTTGAAAATTTAGGATCCATCAAGTTTTCTGTTTTCTTCTAGTAATTTATGTTAATTATATTAGGACAATTATATGCGCAAATGAGTGTTTAAATAGCAATGATAAGTAATAGTTAATGGAGTTAAAAGAAAGAATCAAGAAAAATACTAGAATTGTCTAACAGTGTCAAGTATTATGCTCAAAAATTACTAAACCTTGCATAATTCTTCAATTTTGGACTCATTTGAAGAAGCTATGCGTGGGTTTGGATACTGCGTTTCCAAACCCACGTTTGCGTTTTCAGACCTCTTTCTTTTTTTTTTTTTTCTTTTTTTTTTTCCAGCATGTGAACAGTATATAATATGAATTTACTGTGCAGAGGACAAAAATACTATTCACGCACTGTTCACACATTTAAAAATATTAAAAATGGGTCACACGATACTATTCACACATTTAAAAATTATTTTGCTATAGCGTTTTCAGTTTTCAGTTTTCAATTTCAGTAAAAATAAGTTGTATCCAAACGGACCCATATGTAAATGTGTGTTTTAAGATCGTACACTCTAAAAAAGCAATTTTTAAGAGTATGTTTGGTTGGAGGAGTGAAAAAATAGAAGGATAGAAAATTAGTAAAAGAATAGAAAAATAGAAAGATATAAAAATTTTAGTTTTTCCCCGTGTGTGTTTGGTTAGAGGAGTGGAAAAGTGAAAGAGTAGAAAAGTCTTTTGTTTGGTTGAAGAGAAAAGTGAGAGGATAGAAAATGAGCTATATGTAAAAGTGTATTTTAAGACCGTACATTCTAAGAGCATCCGTAGCAGATGTTTAATAAAAATTGCCATTTTGACATACCAAAATAATATTTACTACACATTAAAATAATATATTATCTCCTCCCCATTATCATCAACAACAGCAATAACATCAACGGCACAACCACCAGCCACCAATATTCACTGCTGCAACAACACCGACAGCCACCACCGGCCATCACCCCCACAGCCCACCACCACCACTGCCACTGTCACCGCCCATAGCCCACAACCCACCACCACCCAGATCAACTGAACCACCACCTGCCGCCTACAATTTAAAAAACAAACACAAAACCTATACCACCCCCACAGCCCACCATCACCTATAGCTCACCCATCATATCAGAACCCACCATCACCACCACTACAACCCACCTCTACTAAAAATTAAACCAACCACCACAATTACTCATCAACATCAGATCAACCCAAATTGCAGCAAAAAAAAAAAAAAAAACAAAAACAAAACAAAAAACCCACAACCAGAGAGAGGCAGAGTGAAAGGCGGACAGAGAGGAGAGGGAAGAGGGTGAGATCAACGGCGACCTCGGGGTGAGATCGGCCGTGACTGGAGAATGTGAGACCGTGAGTGAGATCGGCGAGATCGAGCATGGCTAAGCGATATTGACGGCGGCTGGGCAAGATCGGCAGTGGCGGCTTCAGAGGGTGAGAGAGATTGAGAGGAATCGGTGAAAGGAACAGAGGTTAGAGAGAGGGAACTAGTGAGAGAGAAGAGAAAAGAAAAAGTGAAGAGAGAGGAGAGAGAAAAGAGAATAAAAAACTATTAAAATTTATACCATTTCTATCCATACCGTCTCATATTTGAGACGGTACTGTAGCCGTGTGGCATATTTTTTGAGATTTGAAACATCTGATAAAGCTCTATTTTTGGTGTTTGGTGTGCCAAATGTGTCATATTATAGCATTTAACACATTTAACACACCTGCTACGGATGCTCTAAGAAAGCAATTTTTAAGGTCGTACATTCTAAAACTTGTTAGAGCTCAATAAAAAATAGTATACAATAAAACTATAAATAAAATAAAAGGCTGGTGGGTGGGTCTCACAACCTCACCCATTTTATTTTCACTATAATTCCTTACCCTTCTCTCTCATGAAATCATCTCTCAGATTCCTCTCCCTTATCTTTTTATCTTTGTGACTTTCCTCTCATACTTTCACTTTCACATTTCTTACTACTTGCATGTCAACTAATCTTAGATGCATTTCCAAAAAAAAAACAAAAACAAAAACACATGATCTCATGTGCTCACCGCAGTCCCAAGTATTTCCATTTTCTTCTCTTTTTTTTCTTTTTTTTTATATAATTTATGAAAAGGCAATTTCATTTTCAACCAATGATACTTCAACCAAGTATTTTTTTTATAATTATTTTCTATGTTGAATAATAGGTGAGATGAAGTTATTGTTGAGATAAGAAAGAAAAATTGGCCAAATTTTTTTGAGTTAGACGCAAGTGGCTGAGAGAAGAAGGGTAGAAAAATTTAGCAAAATTTGTAAAAAAAGAGTATGATTTTAATTGTTGAGAGCATCTCCAACAGCTTCTATAAATTTTTGTACTGTTTGGAGATTGAACAGTTGTATTTACTTTTTACCTACTTATTTTTTCAAATATACATTTCAACAAACTTTCTATTATTTCTCTATCTCATTTAAATATTATTTTTTTCATTTTTTCTTTAATCTTCATTTATTCTTTTTTTAATATTTTTTATGCATTGCCAACTACTATATTCAACTACTATATTTTTCTAATTTCCAATAACTATATTTTTAAATCCCCCAATGGTAACATTTTAAAATTTTTCAACAATCATACTTTCCAATGGTTTTTTTAATGAATTTATGCATTAAAATTTTCACAACTTTTTTCTTTTTTAAGATTATTATTATTATTGTTATTTAATAGTAATTAAATAACTTATAATTAATTAATTAATTATCTCAAAAAAAGAAACCTATCTAATATTAAATAACATATTACACGATTACATACAAAAAAAATAAAAAACCCAGGGATTAACCCAATTTTATTTCAACCTACTAATTTTAAAGACCACACATTTTCATGAGTCTTTTGGCTGAATATTGCTAAATCTGAGTTTATTTTCGTTATGGGCACTGTTCCAAGTTATTTAGAGAATTGAGGAAAGAGTGTGAATTTCGGCAATGGTGTTGCCGAAATTCTAACAAAAGTATGAGAGAGAAAGGGAAAAATTGGGAGAGAGAAAATTTTGAATTTCGGCAATGGCATTACCGAAATTCCTACTGCCTAAACATGCTAACCGAGTGGGTGTGAAGTGCTCGAAGTGTGCTAGTGCAAGTTGGGCGCCCAAAGGAAACCAATTGTGGCAATGCCATTGCCGAAATAGGGGGAAAATTTGTGGCAATTGTGGCAATGCCATTGCTGAAATTGGGAGGAAAAAAAAAATAGTGGTTGCCGAAATCTGGGGAGGAATTACAAAAAAAAAAAGTGCTACGTCCACAATATTTTTACAACATTTTCACAACAAATCACAGGTGATTAGTTATTATTAGTTCAAATTTGAATTTAACACTGAGATTACTTTTTTAATCCAACAATAACAACCTGCCACTTAGGATTTGTTGTAAAAATGTTGTAAAAATTGTGTGCACATATCATTTCTTAAAAAAAAAAAAAAATTATGGAATGGATTTGTGGCAATGGCATTGCCGAAATAAGAGGGAAAAAAAATTGTTACAATTGGTTTGTGGCAATGCCATTGCCGAAATAGGGGAAAAAAATTTGTGGCAATTGTGGCAATGCCATTGCCGAAAATGGGAGGAAAAAAAAATAGTGGTTGCCAAAATCTGGGAAGGAATTTAAAAAAAAAAAGTGCTACGTACACAATATTTTTACAACATTTTTACAACAAATCACAGGTGATTAGTTATTATTAGTTCAAATTTGAATTTAACACTGAGATTACTATTTGTGGCAATTGTGGCAATGCCATTGTTGAAAATGGGAGGAAAAAAAAATAGTGGTTGCTGAAATTTGGGGAGGAATTAAAAAAAAAAAGTGCTACGTACACAATATTTTTACAACATTTTCACAACAAATCACAAGTGATTAGTTATTATTAGTTCAAATTTGAATTTAACACTAATATTACTTTTTTAATCCAACAATAACAACCTGTCACTTAGGATTTGTTGCAAAAATGTTGTAAAAATTGTGTGCACATATCATTTCTCAAAAAAAAAAAAAAATTTGTGGAATGGATTTGTGGCAATGGCATTGCCGAAATAGGAGGAAAAAAAAAATTGTTGCAATTGGTTTGTGGCAATGCTATTGCCGAAATAGGGGGGAAAAATTTGTGGCAATTGTGGCAATGCCATTGCCGAAAATGGGAGGAAAAAAAAAGTGGTTGCCGAAATCTAGGGAGGAATTTTAAAAAAAAAAAGTGCTACGTCCACAATATTTTTACAACATTTTCATAACAAATCACAGGTGATTAGTTATTATTAGTTCAAATTTGAATTTAACATTGAGATTACTTTTTTAATCCAACAATAACAATCAGTAACAACCTGCCACTTAGGATTTGTTGTAAAAATTGTGTGCACGTATCATTTCTCAAAAAAAAAAAAAATTTGTGGAATGGATTTGTGGCAATGGCATTGCCGAAATAGGAGGGAAAAAAAATTTGTGGGAATGAATTTGTGGCAATGGCATTGCCGAAATAGGAGGAAAAAAAAATTGTTGCAATTGGTTTGTGGCAATGGTATTGCCGAAATAGAGGGGGAAAAAAATTTGTGGGAATGAATTTGTGGCAATGGCATTGCCGAAATAGGAGGGAAAAAAAAATTGTTGCAATTGGTTTGTGGCAATGGCATTGTCGAAATAGAGGGAAAAAAAAAAGTGGCAATTGATTTGTGGCAATGGCATTGCCGAAATAGGAGGAAAAAAAAATTTGTTGCAATTGGTTTGTGGCAATGGCATTTCTGAAATGGAGGAGGGAGATATAAAAAAAAAGTACGCATATTCTTATTCTTTCAGTATTTTTTTGACCGAAATAGTTTGGTTTTTGTGTATGTCATGTTCTTTTATGGTAAAAGTACCCTACCAAACAAATAAGGATAGATTCAAGTACAATGAGTACATTGATTCTTATTCTAAAAAAAGTACATAGATTCTTACAATATGAAATAGAAGAAAAAATGGATTGATGTGCACGCTGTAAACAAAAAAACAAAAAAACAAAAAAAGTACATAGATTCTTATAGAAGAAAAAAATGATTGATGTGCACGTTGTAAACAAAAAAAACAAAGAAAAGTATATAGATTCTTATAATAGGAAAGAAAAAAAATGATTGATGTGCACACTGTAAACCAAAAAAAGCAAAGAAAGTACGTAGATTCTTACAATATGGAAGAAAAAAATTATTGATGTGCACACAGTAAACCAAAAAAAGCAAAGAAAGTACATAGATTTTTACAATACAGAAGAAAAAAATGATTGATGTGCACGCTGTAAACAAAAAAAAAAAAAAAAACAAAAGAAAGTACATAGATTCTTACAATATGGAAGAAAAAAATGATTGATGTGCACCCAGTAAACCAAAAAAAGCAAAGAAAGTGCATAGATTCTTACAGTACGGAAGAAAAAAATGATTGATGTGCATACTGTAAACAAAAAAAAAAGCAAAGATTCAATCAACCAATCACCTCAGCTCCTCATCTCAGCTGATTCTTATTCTCTGCATGGAATATATTCACCTATTCATATCACGCCTAAATCTCTCTCAAATATTTTTTTTGTCTTTTTATTCTTCATTTTGTAATAAAAGGCAAGGCAAGTGCCCTTGTCTTTTTATTTCTCCTCCTTCGCTGAAGAATTGCATCTCCTCACAAAGTTAGGTCCTCCGATTGTTCAGTTACTCTTTTGCTTTGCTTTAGTGTGCACAACTAAGGATTGTAAGTTTTTTGTTAATGTAAGTTTTTTTTCTTTGCTTATTAACTTACAGCTCTAGAAATTAACAGATTTATTATTATTGTATAAACATGTGCTTTGTAAATATTAGAAGCTAATACTTGTAAATTTTTTTTTTTTTTTTGCTAACCCATTGTAAAATATTATGTATTGTTGTAGTTGTAGTTAATATTATTTGTATGCCTATGATTACGATTATAGTTGTTGTTATTCAAATTTTAGATTAATGAATTATTTTTTATGGTTATCTGATTATCTTGTTACTTTGAGCCCACATTTTTCCCTTCCCCCTTGTTCATTTTCTCTTCTCTTCCACTCCTTTCCCTCAAACCAAACATAGGTTAAAGTTTCAGCAAATAAATAGAAAAATCCATCCAAAACCACTTCGCATCGACCTAACTTGTTTGACTGACCTTCAAACTTAGCGGATGAATGGCAACTCGCCAGCTCGAATTATTTTTTATGGTTATCTGATTGTGTTTTTTTTTTTTTTTTTTTTTTTTTTTGTTGTTGCAAGTATCACTCTATAATTCTCACTCTTTCAGTTGGTATCACAGTTGTGGTAAGCATCTCAACTCTCTATTTAAATTTATGTATGTGTTTTGTTAATTTTGAAATTATTTAATATTATTTATTGTTATTATTAGTATATGACCACAAAAATTGTAATATATTGTATTATTGTGATCATTTTATAATCAATTTTACTTTGTTATTATCAATTATTACATATATTACTTGGAAAAAATATATTGCATAATATGTTCGTTGGTTTATAATAAAGATATGTATGTGTATTATTATTATTATTATTTTTTTTATTTACTACAATAAATCGTACATTTGTGTTTCTTTTTCTTTAAAGTTTAGTTGGTATAAAAATTTATTAAGTTTCTTGAATCTTTACTTTTTAGGGTGGTTATAGGCTGGGAAATGAAAATTAATTATATGCTTTATAAATAGTATATATGGTTATATTATAGTTAATACTAATTATTGTGTGTATGATTATTTTTGCTAAAACTATTATTATTATTATTAAAAATTTTGCTTCATAAATCCTCTATTTGAGTTTCTTTCAATTTTATTATGAACTACAAGCATTGTAAGTTATATTTAATATTTAGCATAAAAAACTGTAGTAGTCAGTATATATTAATTTTATTATTTTTTATTATTGTTCTTTTGTTTTTATTTAGGATTATATTTTTTTAGAAGATATTTATGAATATCTGATTGTGCTTTTTTTGTTCTTTCTTTCTTTTCTTGCAAGTATCACTCTATAATTCCTACATTCCTTCACTTCATATCGCAATTGTAGTAAGCTTCTCGGCCCCCTAATTTAATTGGAAATTATTTTCTTAGTTTGTAATTTTTTATATAGATGGTTTGTAAAAAATATACCTTCAGATGGAAGTTGCATGGTTTAACTCATTGTAGCATTTAATGTAGGATATATTTGAAGTGGAGCAACAACAATATCACATCTCTAATGATGCAATGGAAGGCAATGTACGTTGCGAGATCCAAATTTATTAATGTCCTAATAATATCTACAATTATTCAATTTACATGAAAATAATTTCAACATTAGCAATATAACATTGTACATTATAAAAAAAAAAAAAAAATCAGGTTTCCACCTTACGAGTGCAACCCCAACTGTTTGCACCCCCCTTGCAGTTAGGCGAGCGTATCACCCCATACTTGCATCAATGTAGACTATACCGTGTTACCCGCCTACCACATATAGATATTAACTGGGGTCTTATCACTTCTTTGGTGGAGCGGTGGCAATCTGAAACCCATACATTTCACCTACCTACTTGTGAAATGTCGATCACTCTACAAGATATAGCAATCCTTACAGGGTTGCCTATTGATGGCAATGCAGTGTGCGAGCCCACTAATTTGGATTGGGAACAAGTTTGTGAAAATTTATTTGGGGTGACACCACCTGCAACAGCATTGACATATGGTGGCCTTAAAATAACATGGGTAAGTAATACATTCTCAAACCTACCAGAGGGTGCCAATGCTATAACAACCCAACAGTATGCTAGGGCATATATGTTCTAGGTTTTGGCTTTACTATTTGGAAATAAGAGCCAAAGTAGATTGCATTGCTGCTTTCTCAAGCTGTTAAAGGACTTTGGTGTAGCTGGAGAATATAGCTGGGGTAGTGCCACACTTGCTTTCCTTTATAAAGAGCTGTGTACTGCTGCTATTAAAAAAAGCACGGAGATTACAGGTCTTGTTTTCATATTACAATTATGGGCGTGGGAGCATCTTCCATATCTGACCCCAATTCCAATAAATCCAACAAATTTAAATGGCGACGACCCATACGGTTGTAGGTATAATATTTACTTTCTATTTCTATACAATATTGTATAATGTAGCGTTTATCATTGATACTTCCAAACCCTAAAATCAGTGGCAATCATTAATTGTGTATAGGTGGGATACCAAGAGAATGTTTACTCACACACCAACGCATGTTCTGCGTGCGTACCGTTCTAATCACGACACACATAATAATAAACAAGTAATATATCACAATGCATCAATGGTTAATTTACTAGTTATATTATTGTCTTGATTGATTATAACATAGTTATTGTAATTGGAATTGCAGGTTGTTGAATTGCAGGTTGTTTGGACACCGTACGATAATTATTTGCATCCATGGTGTCTTGCAGAAAAACATATATGGACTACAATAGCGCCATTGCTATGCTTCCAAATTGTGGAGTATTACCATCCAGAAAGAGTCATGCAACAGTTTGGGTTGTTGCAAAGATGTCCAAAGTGGCCTACTGAAAATTTGGATAAATCTGTGCATTGTGTAATGTTGACAGGAAAGTCCGGTGTCAATTGGCTTATGCAACATTCACAATACTACCAGCTTTGGAACTTGCAAGCTGAACATGTAGTTAGGGATGACAATTTCGATTTAGGTGTGGACTACACAACATGGTACCATCAACATGGTCACCTATTCATGACACCAAAGGCGGCTGCCCATATGTACCAGCTTATTATTTTAGCTTTTTCAATAATATTGCACTAATATTGAAAACAAATTATTTACACAAACAAAATACTGCACTAATATTGATAACAAATTATTATTTTAGTTTTTTCAATAATACTGCACTAATAAATGTTTTTTTTCTTTTTCTGTGGCAACAAACTGAGATCAATAATATGTTAAATTTGGCTGTTGCAAACCAGCAGAGGAATGATCTCATTGCACAACAAGTCCTTCCACCAATAGTAGAGGGCCTTACCCGACTGAAGTTATCGATGGAAGCAAATATTTCCTCTGTCCCTGAAGTGAAGAAATCTTTATGGTTGGATAATTTTGACAACATCCCTCAACTCTTTCTCAATAACATGGGTGTCTAATTGCTCGTGATCTTGTCTGAGCGTGGACTCTGTACATATGTGTGGACCATTGTATTTCGTAACCTCAAACAACCCATGTGTCGCCCGGAAGCATGCTCGAAGATGCCAAGAACAATGTTTGCACCTTACAGACCAACATGCTTGTTAGGTTCTAAAGACTTAGGAACTTATGTATTTAGAACTCTAATGTGTATTGTTGGCAAACCATGATCAAAACAAGATGTTTAGCCGTGTTTAGACTTGCTCAAAGTTGTGTCTTTTATGTAAAGTTAGAATCAAGCTGATGCAGAAGTTATTGTGCATTTCGGCCTGGCTCGATCGATCGAAGCTTAGGCTCGATCAATCGAAAATCGGGCAGAATGTGTTTTCTGTAGAATTCCAACTCAGCCCTAGTTTGTTTAAAACGTTTAGGGTTTTATGTTTTTGCCCTAGGTATATAAGGCAAACCCTAGCCACGTTTTATGGGTTACTCATATTGCTGTTTGTGTGAATCTCTTGTGAGATCTGTGAGGAGCTTTCCTTTACACAAGCTTAGGATTATCAAGAAGGAGATTCGTTCAAGAACTTGATGATCATTCAGTTGCTGCCATAAGAGCTTAAAGATACAAAAGTGGGTGTGCTTGTATTTGCTGGAGAATCCAAGAAAGAAGGAGTCCGTGGTCTTGGAGCTTGCACGTGGTCGTGTCAGTAAGTTTCTATTGGTGGGTAGCAATAGGATGTTAGTGGTCTAAGTCCTGTTGAACAACTTTGATTCTTTCATAGTGGATTCAGGTTTACCTTGAGGATAGCTAGGTTAAATCCTCCCTAGGTTTTTACCGGTTTGGTTTCCTGGGTGATCATATCATTGTGTTATTTATCTTTTCGCTGCTTTGCATGATATGATTGTTTGATTGTGATAACCTATATCTGAAATTTGGATTAAGTAATAACTTGGCTAATTAACTAGGTTAATCCAATTGTGTTTTAAGGGGTCTAAAATCTATCAAGTGGTACCAGAGCGGGTTGCTTTTTTGTTTTAGATCTTTTGATCTAAGAGCTGATCCTTGATCCCTGTTGTCATGGATAATTTGAAGTGTCTTTCTGATCATGTTTCTGCTCATGCTTCTGTTGATTTCATTGATGCCTATGAAACTCTTCGTAAGGAATTATTGAAATATGAAAATTGCTAAGAAATTCAAGCAAGAGTTAAAATTGGTTAATCTTGAAAAAGAGGAATTGATTGTTAGATTAGATGAATCTAATAAAAAGAATGAATTTTTGAGAAATCAAATTTCCTCTCAAGATGAGAAGATGAAAAGCTTGGAACAAGAGTTAGTTGAATCTAAAGTTATAATTGAAAATTTGACTAATACCAAGCCTGCTGTTGATAACAGAAGTATTTCTGTTTCTCTTAAGCCTAAAACTGAGAAAGTTTATATCCCTCATTTTAAGAGGAATAATAAAGAAAAAGCTTATTTTGCTAGGTTAGACAAAAGTAAAAGTTCTGATGTAGACGCTGAAGTTTCTAAACCTAAGTCTAAACCTACTATTAGAGAGCATAATAAATCTGTTTTTGAGCCTACCTGTCACCTTTGTGGTGTTGTTGGTCATATTAGACTAAATTGTTCTTTGTTGAGGCAAAAACCGAAATCTGAGACTAGATTTGTTGTTAGGAATACTGATATTCCTAAATTTGTTCATGTTTGTCACTTTTGTGGTGTCTCTGGTCACATTCGTCCCAATTGTCATAAATTGAATTTTAAGCATTCTATGTTTTAGTCTAGGATTTGTGATGATATTTCTCCTGCCATAAGTCCATATAAATTGTTTCATATTCTTTTGAAAAATTTAAGCTTGTTGGCTTGTGAAAGGAAGTTGCAAGATTTCAGTCTTTCTAAGAAGATTGGTGTAATCCCTCAAATACACTCTGCTTTTCATGGATTTTCACCTACAAAGCCGAAGATTCGTGCTAGATGGGTGAGAAAAGATTTTCTAAGGTGAGTGTTGTTGACTTGTCCCTAATTTAATTCTTTAAATTATTTGTGGACATGTTTTGTTTCTATTTTTGGTTGTTTTATTTGTTTTGAGGATTACATGAGTTATAATATCTCTCTCTTGATTTAGAACATGCTTGACATTGTGGAGAAACTTGAATAGTATGTGTTATATAAGTGCTAAGCTATTTTTGATTTTGTATGAGTATGTACTAGTTTGTACATTTACTCAAAGGTTAATTAAGAAATTGATATTTCTTGTTTGTGTACCCTCTATAGCTTAGTTAAGCACTGTCATGCATTGCATTTGCATTGTTCATTTAGCATAATGTGTGCTTTTTGTTTTTGGTCATAAAATTTTTTAAAACCAAAAAGATTTTTGTGTTTTGTATTTCACATCTTGGATTTATAATCAAGGATTGGTCATATTATCTTTACATAACAAGTTTATGTACCTTGTTTAGCTTGGATGAGTTTCTTTTGTTGCACTTTACTAGTTTGAGCTTTGTAGTACATGTTGTGTGGGAAAGATGTTTATAGTTTTTGATCACTTTGTCTTGATCTTGAAGTCACATGTCTTTGACTGTCGGACTTGAACCTTTGGAGAAAGGCATAAATAACCATCTCACCACTGTTCACTAGCCAATCATGAACACCTTAGTGCATATCGTAAGATTTTGTGCTCGAAAAAGTGTAGCACATGCACAAAAAGAACATAAGGTGTAGCCTCGGTTTAAATGTTAAAATTGGTGTGTACATTATTGGACTTAATGTTAAATCAATCAAATAAAATTGGTGTGTACATTATGAGGCAAATCAAGAAACTTACATGATTGCAAGCTTGTTTTCTAGGAGATGTGAGAGTTAGATGATGTAACTCTTTAGGTGATAGTCTCTTTCAAATTTATATGATGAATTTTGTAGACTTTGTGTTTGAATTCTATTCACATATCACCTTACATGTATCTCAAACTTTTGCTAGTTGCACACACTACACAAGTTACTCTTTGCTAAACTTGATACATTATATTGTGTGTGATCTTGTTGTGGCCATCCAAGATTATATGTTCCTTGATTTTGATGCAAATTGTGTTTTTGATGATTAAAAACCTTGTTTTTGGAAGATCTGGGTTGAATTCAAATGTTTTTGAAAAACTTTCATACTCATGCATTTCATTCATGAAATATTGTGCTTTGAGGAGTTTCTGCATAAAATTGCTCTGTTTTCAAAAATTTGAGTTTTCCAGATTTTCGATCGATTGAAGGTGTTTTTCGACCGATCGAAATTGTGATAAAAATTTTGGTTTGAATCTGCCTGACTCGATTGGTATTCGATCGATGCTCGATCGATCGAAACTGAAAAATTTTCAGTTTTTAAGTATTTGACCAATCTACTTTTCATGCATCATTTATATTTAGGATTCACATGCATTGCATTGATTTTTTTGTATCCATCTTGCAGTTTTGCAGTCATATCTCTCATTGTTTTCACACATAACATGCATACACTTTGCTAAATTGGGTACTCAACTTGATTTAAAAATTGATTGATTAATTTTTGAGTTATGTACTATGCTATTTTTATGTGTGAACTGCAGAAAATAATTTTCTTAAGAGATATGATGAATAATAATGTGCAAATATTTTCTCTACTAATGCAACTGTTTATGGGTCACATAGTGTCAAGTTTGTATTTATTGAAAGAGAGAATATTTTTCTTCACGTGTATCCTCAACTTATTTTTTTAAGTTAGGTTTATGTTTTTTTTCCCCCACCTCCTATTTTTCCCCAAAACTGTTTTTCCCAACACTTGTTTTGTGTTTCCTATTTTTATAGGGGGAGAAGTTAGTTTTTAAGCTTTGTTGCTCTTCATAGGGAGAGTTGTCTCTATTTTCTATAGTGTTGTTTTGCTTTGTGTTCCCTTGATTGTCTATTTTCTCTTGACCTTTGTTACTCTTTGTTTGAGTTATCTTTGTCAATTCGTGACAAAAAGGGGGAGATTTAGATGAATTGTGGGAATATGTGTGGAAAATACAAGAATGTTCAGCTTAGGCTCATTAACATTGTTTTGGTTGTATCTAACTTAGGGGGAGAGTTAGTTTGCATATTTGTTGATTTATTGTTTTTCTGTCACACATGCGGTTATGCGTTTTGTTTAAGTGTTTCAGGAAATATACAGGTTGATTCAATTGAGCTGCTGTCTACACTTGCAACTGATGGATAGTAGTTAGGATTGGATTTGTTTTTATGAGCATTTTTTTATAAAGGGCTTTTCTTTGTAAACTTTGAGCTTTTAGTTGTGTTTTGTCACGGATTGCCAAAGGGAGAGCTTGTTAGGTTCTAAAGACTTAGGAACTTATGTATTTAGAACTCTAATGTGTATTGTTGGCAAATCATGATCAAAACAAGATGTTTAGTCGTGTTTAGACTTGCTCAAAGTTGTATCTTTTATGTAAAGTTGGAATCGAGCTGATGCAGAAGTTACTGTGCATTTCGGCTTGGCTCGATCGATTGAAGCTTAGGTTCGATCAATCGAAAATCGGGCAGAATGCGTTTTCTGCAGAATTCCAACTCAGCCCTAGTTTGTTTAAAACGTTTAGAGTTTTATGTTTTTGCCCTAGGTATATAAGGCAAACCTTAGCCACGTTTTATGGGTTGCTCATATTGCTGTTTGTGTGAATCTCTTGTAAGATCTGTGAGGAACTTTCCTTTACACAAGCTTAGGATTATTAAGAAGGAGATTCGTTCAAGAACTTGATGATCATTTAGTTGCTGCCATAAGAGCTTAAAGACACACAAGCGGGTGTGCTTGTATTTGCTAGAAAATCCAAGAAAGAAGGAGTCCGTGGTCTCAGAGCTTGCACGTGGTCATGTCAGTAAGTTTCTACTGGTGGGTAGTAATAGGATGTTAGTGGTCTAAGTCCTGTTGAACAACTTTGATTCTTTCATAGTGGATTCAGGTTTACCTTGAGAATAGCTAGGTTAATCCTCCCCAGGTTTTTACCAGTTTGGTTTCCTGGGTGATCATATCATTGTGTTATTTATCTTTCCGCTGTTTTGCATGATATGATTGTTTGATTGTGATAACCTAGATTTGAAATTTGGACTAAGTAATAACTTGGCTAATTAACTAGGTTAATCCAATTGTGTTTTAAGGGGTCTAAAATCTATCAATGCTGGATCTGACTCTCTTACATAAAATGTTTGGTTCCTCTTGATGTGATAATGTTTAATAGCAGCTTGTAGTTCATCCTTATCGGCAAAAAGCAAGCCCACATAAAACTCTTGGGTAGGGTCCTAAATACTCTAAGTGGGCTTTTCAAATGGTGGGGTTGGATCAATCATATTATCTCACGTGTTCTGTGAAAAGCTTAGTGATGAAGGTTGATGGAATGCCATAGCTGGACTGCTTTCATGATTACCTTCATTTAGAGGCTCCTGTTCATCTCCAACATCATCAAGGACCTCGTTGTCATCAAGTTGGTCATCACTATCCATGGCCCGCATCCTTTTTGATAATGTATGGGGCGCATTTTCAGTAATAGCAGCTATGCGATGTGTATCATTGGGATCATTAGCAGTTCTCTGAGTGGTGGTTTGGTTATACTGAGCTTCAAACTCAAAACAAGTAGTCTCTTGTGTGACATGCTCAATTGGATTATCATAGTCAGCATCACTGGTGTTCATTGGCCGATAAGGAACATGTTGGTTCTCAGTTGCAACATGGGTATATGAAGCATGGTAGTCAGCACCACCAATGTTGATTGGGGAATGAGCCGCATCTTGAGAATAATGACCAATATGAGTGGCATATGGGTCATGGAAGTGCCCGCCATGCGAATAACTAAACGATGCACTCGTTCCTTCGTTGGCATATCGAATGAGAAAAACATCTCGGTGGCTTCTTATGGGCTCTACACCCACGTATAACTCTGCACCTACAAATCCATATTGGCAGTCTAACATATCGAATATTGCATTGACGCCATTATCATCTTTTACCAAAACTTGCTGGTAAGTCACAGGATGTGGATGACATTGAAAAGGAAATCTATACCAAATAGTCAGTTTTGAATCTTCTCTATTTATATGAAGCGTGAATGCTACTCCATCACATAGATCTTCAAATGTAATACCCCGGCTTAATGGAAGCATAGAAGGAGGTGGCCCTTCGTAATAAACCTCATTTTCTCCATGTTTAATTATTCCGCCAGAATGAATGAGAAAAATGAACAACTTTTCTGCCATTTACACTAAAACGTAATAATAGTATTAATATATTAACACTACACAACCATTACAATGCAATACAAGAAGTTAATCCATTAAAAATATTCAATGTTTAAATAGCTAGAGCTGAGAGAATTTTGTTAAAGAGGATTGTTTCACTGATAATAATATTATTAAATTATTTTTTATTAAGGTTTATGAACGTATACTAACCTTTTTTTTTTTTTTTCTTATAGCATACGTGTATATTATAGGCTAACAAACTAAGTATTTCTTTAAGAAAATATATGTCAATTTTGAAATATATTTTTGCTATATGAAATTTTAGGCAAGAATTCATGGACAAATAATTTAAAACATAT
>JARYZH020001862.1:0-21392 GCA_030021035.2 Notholithocarpus densiflorus | reverse complement strand
AAAAGATAACATATTCTCAATTTTATAATAGCCTTTTCATTAATTGAGAGTTGGACATACTTTACGAAACAATCCAGCTGTTGAGCTTGCAATTTAATAGATAACCCGTAATCAACTGGTTGAAAATATGAACAACCTACACAACCAAAACAAAATATAAAAAATATATTAGCATAGCCTTTTCATTTTATAGCTATTCGACTGGCAATTTAATAGATATTCCATAATCAACTGCTAGAAAATACGAACAACCTACACAACCAAATAAAAATTTAGCATAGCCTTTTCATTTTATTTATAATTAAAAGTTACAAATACTTGAAGAAACAATGCAGCTTCAAAATGTGTAAATTAACAAGTAACTTGTGAGCAACTTGTGGTTAAAATAGTAATTAAAACGATGACAGGTGTCCACATCATTCAACACCAAGACCTTTTATGTGATATTTTTGCACCAGTCATGTTTTTCAATAGAAAATATCTAATCTTTGAACATATTACAATCTCATCTAACGGTTATCTCAAAATCTAAACATCATGTGGTTCTAGAAAATTTGGAATTTTTACTGAATTATTTTACAATCTCATCTGACGGTTATCTCAAAATTTAAATATCATGTGGTTTTAAAGTATTTGGAAAAAATTTTATTTATAAAATTCCCCCAAGATAATCCATTATAATTTGGTAGAAACCAAAAGATAATATAAAAATTAGTTTGTCACACCAAAAGATAATATAATCTCAATTCTATAATAGCCTTTTCATTAATTGAGAGTTGGACATATTTTACAAAACAATCCAATTGTTGAACTTGCAATTTAATAGATAATCCATAATCAACTGGTAGAAAATATGAACAACCTACACGACCGAAAGAAAATATAAAAAATATTTTAGCATAGCCTTTTCATTTTATTTATAATTAAAAGTTACAAATACTTGAAGAAACAATCCAGCTTTTGAACTGAACACCCTACACAACCAAAAGATAATATAAAATTATTCAAGCATACCAAAAGATAATATAAACATATTTTAGCATAGCCTTTTCATTTTATTTATAATTGAGTGTTGGACATACTTGAAGAAACATTCCAGCTTTATTTACAATGGAATTTCCCAGCAAAGCAACTCATTCAACAATGTCCTATTTTTTTGGTTATTTTCTTTGGTTACACAAACTGTTCGGGCAACAGTGGAATTTCCCAGCAAAGCAACTCATTAAACAATACACTGCAAAAAGTAAAAATAATATGTTCTGACTATGTGCAACTGTATCAAGCTCTGACTGCACGCATATTTGTTTTTTATCCAGATAAACTGCTACCTCTGCCTCCATAGTGGTAATAGCTCTAGATCTATCTATGACACTTGTGGACCAAGGAGGCACATGGTTGATGTACTTCGGTTATTTATTGTGCGTTACAAAAGGGAATCTGCAAAATCATATCCCAAAAGGCATATGGGATACTATGGAAGGTGATGATGTGACTCTTGCATCACAGCTTGTGGCAAGAGACAATGGTTCGGATGAAAGTTTACAGGTATAAATGCTGTATTGGGAAATTTTCTTAAGCTGCTACAATGTTGCCTGATTTTGCACTACATGATTGTCACACTATTTTTGGCTTATCCCTACCTAGAACTTCCCCACATGTTAACCAAACCAAACTGAACCAAATTAACAAATTAAGCTACAACCCAACTCAAGTTAATAAACCAACATCAAGTTACTTAAAGTGGCTATACAATTAACTCTTAACAATAAACCATAAATAGTTCCAAAAAAGCTACCTACTAAAGCAGGAAAATGGTGTACAACAGATTTTTACATGTACAAAATTACTTTAATGTCTTTGTAAATACATTATATAAAAGTAAATATCTTTTGAGACATGGTCCAGGCATTACAATCCAGTCAAACATGCTAAGCACCAAGCAAATATGGGAATCGATGGAATCCACATCAATTAATTTTCTAATGCCCGCAACCACCTAGCTCTCTAAACAACTTGGATATCCAACCAACCTTGTCACCTTCTGGAAAACTTCAATTAGTACCGCCACACTGAAAACTTAGTTTTCATAATCAATGAAGTTGCTCATTAAATGAGATTGAAACTGTGAGGGTAAGGGTAATTCAGAACTTACAAACCAATGTTGAGTAGCCTAGTTGTTTTCCTTGCAATTTCTAAAATAATGTGAATTATTTTTAACTGAGCTTCCTCTCCCTCCAATCACTTTTCAAGCATGCTGTTCTGTCCTTCAGAGTTGGATTCCTAAAAAGTTTATGACTGGATGGTAATAAGCCTAGTCATTGCTTTTGAAGCACTCACTTTGTGTTAAAACCTTCCACTACCTATTTTGATCTCCCTTTGTATATGGTGCAATTAAATAGATCAAGCATGTGAATTTGGGTCAAAAATTCATTAAAAAACATATTGCTCCACAATTGATTTTCCAACTGCACCTTCCTTTTGAATGAGATCAATTGACAAAAAACCCAAAGCAATACCAGTTTTGTTTTTTTGTACTTCGAAATGTATTATGTATATAACCATGTTTTGAAGCTTGGCCTTTGGTAGCAATTATTTCACAGAATGGACATCACAAGAAGACTAAATTACTGAACTTTTTTGAGAATCAACTAAATTATTGAACTTAGGTATATAAGGTTACATTCAGGAAATAATTAATTAACCATGTTCTAAGGCATCGACATGGTTGCTGAAAAATGTCCTACACACTAATCTCAATGTTGATTTCTTTTTCCTTAGCTCATCGTGCTTAAATAGTAGTGACATGACATAAGAGGCATAGATTTTTTAAAAATCTGCAATTAATTTAAACTTTTCAATTTGAAGAAAATATCGCACCTACAATAGTTTAGGACATGCCCATTAGGAAAAAATATCGCAAAAGATCCAAAGAATTTTCCAAACAACTCAATAAATAATTTGGGATACATCTCAAGGCTAAAAATGACTAAGACACATAGTTTACTGCTCAAGGCACCATTCAAGGGACTTTGATGGAGACATATGCAGGAGAAATTATGCAGAATTATGTAGATCTAATATAAATTGTTGGAAGTGGATATCAATCTAAATGATGTAGTATACAATGGACACATCAATGAGAAGTACAATCTGATCAATTCAAGAAATGGAGTCTTACATGTTGAAATACGTTAGAAGATGATTTGAGACATGCCACCAACACTTTATACTTCACTAAACCAAGGTAAAATAAAATAGTGTTTTTGGCTGTTAAGTTATAGCACTATTGAGCAACATAAACAGGTCCTTTTATTTTTGAAACGACATTCAGGCAATCTCACAAACACATCAATGGCATGCCAAGGATTATGCAGTAAAATTATGCAGAATTATGCAGAAAAATTACCGCAAAAATTGAAACACCGAAAACAATTTGCTTTGATTCTAAAACCCAATCCATGTTATACAATCATGATATTGAAGTACGATCTAATATCAATTGTTGGAAGTGGATATCAATCTAAATGATGTAGTATACAATGGACGCAATTTTGAATTTTTTTGGGTATTATGAACATTCTTTCAATTCTATTGTAATGTTTTGAATATTAATATTAACATTCTGGAGCTAATGTACCATTGAAGTGAATAAATTGATCAGCATGGTTTTGGGAGCTCTCAAAGCTTTTCCTGTGTTATGATAAATTCTTTATTTAATGAAAGTTGGGATATAACATTGAAAATTTTGGGTTTGACCAAAGAGTTTGGTGAAAGATTGATTGCAAAGATGAGGCAAAATCATTTGCAGATTTCATGGAAAATAGAAGAAAGAATGGTACATTAGAAATGGTCTAAAAAAATCGATAATGAGCTGCCTAGTGACTGTTTATATTTTATTTAAAAAAAAAATTGATTATCAAAAATATTATATTTAAATTTTTTTAAGTTCCTCTTCAACCAATTGTACTAAAATAACATTCACACGTTTTCTCATGGATCTTTCAACAAATACACAACAAATAAATTGTCACAGCCTCACAAGTAGAGACACCTACATGCACTTGGCCACATTTTTTATTTTTTTGGATACCGGGTACAAAACAGAAGACAAAAAACAGAGTCTCCAACGAAAAATAGCCTCCAAAAGAGAAACAAAGAGGCACACTTTATTGCTTTTGGCACCCATGATGGTCGAAATTACATTTGTTTTTATGCACTTGGCTCCTTAGCTTCTAACAACAGTGGAATCCATTTATCATAGTTTGCAGTAGATAAAAGGAACGATATGCATTATTTTGACTACAAAGAGTGCACTGATTGTAAAGACACAGTTAAGATAGTACCTTGTGCCCATCAATATGAACTTGAAGAAGTCTCAATCTCTTGAGAAACAACCGCTACCATTGGATTTTCTGAAAGGCGTTGGAAATATAGAGGAATTTGAGGCACGTTCACTTGCATCACTCCTTCAAGAATTTGAACTACCTGCCACCAACACTTTATACTTCACTACTTCAGAGTCTTAGATTCTTCCGATAAGCCATAACACATTAAAAATATGAAACCTCAGATATTTCCAAATAAACCAAGGTAAAATAAAATAGTTATGTTGGCTGTTAAGGTATAGCACTATTGAGCAACATAAACAGCTCCTTTTATTTTTGAAACGACATTCAGGCAATCTCACAAACACATCAATGGCATGGCAAGGATGCTCATCTAATATAAACACAAACACAAACAAACGAAAAAAAAAAGGGCCTCATATTAATATAAACAGAGCGTAAAAGTTTTGCACCCAAAAAAAAAGAATTGAGATGTAGAGATACCTTAACCGAAGCAAGCAAGTTCTCTCAGTATTTATACACCGTGTGGAAAGGAAGACAGTAAGGAAGGAAATCAGATAGGCAGCCGTTACTGCGAAACGGTAGAGCAGGAAGGTGGGTAGCTTTCAAACTCTCTGTTTTCTCATGCAATACCTGAAGGCTTCAACATTTTTTTTCCTCCCTTTAAGCTTCCCTCCACATTACAATCTTCAAACTCTCTGTCTCCTCACGTTTCTATTTGGTCACGCAAAATCCTGAAGGCTTACACTTTTTTTTTTTTTTCTTCCTTTAAGCTGAAAGGCTCACACAAAACCGGCTTCAACGTTTTTTATTTTTATTTTTTTTCCTTTAGGCTGAACTGAAAAGGCTTTGGGTTGGGTTTGATAGTGGAACTAAATAAATAAGAGGTGGGCTGGATTAATTATACAAATTTATTATAGGGTGATAGTGGAAGTAAATAAATAAGTAGTGGGCTGCATTTATAGGACTGAAAATTGTGAAAACCATTTTAAAATTGAAGGACAAATTTTTTTTTTTAAATGACGTGGCAGCTGATGTGGCGCAATGTGAGAGCAGCAGCATTAAACACTACGCTTCAACTTTTAGTAATATATAGATATAGATATAGATTGGCTGAATAAGGATGTGTGTGTTGAGAGTTTTGGCTGCAGGTTTCTGAACCTGTAGACTCTCTATGCTTGAATTGTATCTACCAATATTGCCTGCAATTTTCGTTGCCCAATTGTAGATATGCAGGTTTTGGTTCTCTTGGCTTAGATAGTAAAATTATTTTTAAATAGCGTGGTAGAAGATTCCACCTTTGTGACTCTTCATGGTTGATCTTATTTGATTTTGATATGAAAAATTGGTATTATCATTAATACCTTGGAGTTCTGTCAGGCCTGGTATAATTTGAACAGTTCCAATTGCATCAACTAGTCCTCCATTTTTAACCAAAATAGTTAAATAATAAAGATAACAATTAATGCTGCTTGCAGACTTTCTTTCTCAAATATCAATGCATCAGTTCTTGCTCTCCCTCCTTTGGAACTTATTACAGAAATTTGGTGTCTCAGTGTAATTGTGTAATATATATCAATCCAGCACAAAGATGGTAACTCTTCATGTTCTGCTCAATGTGAATTTCAACCGCAATTTGGCTGATGTGCTTGATATCCTGGAGCATTCTGTTCTGTTATTTGAAATAATCAAACTTGGCCAAATCTACTTTGGCTATAGGTGGCGACTTGCAATTCTTAGCATGTTAAACCAACATCTACCGAACCAAGGTTTTATCTTTACGGACCAAATTAAAAATGAACCAAAATTATTTGGTCAATCAAAAATAAGAAATATACTAAAATTTAGGATTTACAAAGTTAGTATCTTTTACTGAAAACAAAAAAAACAAAAAAAACAAAAAACAAAACAAAACAAAACAAAACAAAGTATCTATTTAGAATTAACAAAAGGAAAGGATTTAGCTCCAATCACCAATAGGAAGATGACATTTGTCATTGTTATGTGCAATGCACATGATCACTTAATTATTTGGGTTAAGTGAGTGACAAAGACAAATATTATCTTCCTATTAGTCTTTAGAGCCAAATTTTGTCCTTAAAAAATGGCAAAATTTTTCTCACAATTAGTTTGGAGGCAAGTTCCTCCAACCCACTACATAGCAACTCAACAAATCATCCACGTGTACTTCTAGTTACATGACCTATTTAATATAGTCAAGTGACAAATTTAATTATTTAATTAAAATGTGATTTAATATACATTGATGGTTTTTTTAACCACCACATGTTAAGTTAAAAGAGATTTCTCCAATCCGGTTTGGAGGATAACATTCTCCGTAACAAAATATAAACAAAATAAAAGAAATAAAATTTTCTTGATACATTTTAACTCAATCATTTATGATATATCCAAATGAAAATCAACCTTCTTTTAAATCTTGTAAATAATTTATGATTGATTTTGTACTAAATTTCACAACAATTTCTCTTTCAATATACAAAATCAAATATTCCATTAGAATATCATCTTCCATTTTGTTGCAACATTTTTGTTAGGATTTGAATATCTAGATTTATATTGGCAAACACATAAATAAAAACTTGTCTTGTTATAGTCTTTAGAGTCTATGGGAATTTCTAGACAAGTGCTTAAGCTTTTGGTATTCAGTGTGCAAGAACATGAATTCGATTGTTTCAAGGTATTCAGGAATTAACAATTTTGATCGATCGAAGTGTGATTATGCAGATTCGGATTTTCAGCCCGCCAACCCATCAAGTAATTAGGGTTTTAGATTTATTTCACTTAGTAAATAAAGGAAACCATAAGATACGTTTTAAGAAGACTTTGGAGCTACTCATTTAAGATCAAAAAGGTTCTGTACCTTCTCCTTTCAAAGTCACTACTGGAAATCAATCTACATATAATTTGAATTGATAGATTTAAAGTTCCCGCATACTAGTCATCAAAAGTGCTAGATCTAAACCTTCAAGTGTGATTTTGAAGTCATGAACTGGAGGTCTACGTTGAAGAAAACCTTCAAGGGTGGTCTTGGAGTTGTGGATTGGAGGTTCACGTTTGAAACACATTCATATCAGAGACTTCTATGGATCCCAAAGTTCAGTTGGGTTACTATAGTTAAGTTTACGAAAAATAAGGTTATTCAATCCGTGATTCTATTTGAAAGTGGATTTGTTCATTATGGGATTGGTTGCCTCAAGTTATGAAACTATTTGTTTCATTGGTATCCTAGATCATTATATCTTGTCTCATTTATATTTCTGCACTTGCGTGATATTGATGATTGTTTATTTAACCTAAGGCTTCCATAATTAACCAAATTATGAAGTTGACCTTAAAGCCAGTTAAATACAATGTTTTGATAGGGGTCTAAACCCAACAATCTTTTTTGATAATATTCATGTTTGAAAAATACTCATTTCATTGGGGATATAAAATGAACTAAGTCATTCATTAATAGCTTGTTCTTAATTTGAAGAAAAGCTTGTTCACATTTGTTTGTTTATAAATAAGCCAAGTTCGATCCTTAGTTTTAGGCTTATTTAATAAATGAGGCGAGCCCAAGTAAAAAAAAAAACAAAAGAATCACGAAAATGCTCGTGAAAATACAAAACCTTTAAGGGCTTGGTAATAAGTTTGATATGGGTTTGACGAATAAACTCATACCTTACTAAGCCTTTAGTCAATTGGGAGTTAGGGCCACTTGTACAAACCAAAACTAAATGGCTTTAAGCTTTGATATGTTATGAATGCTAGTTACATTTAGGTTTACAAGAGTTATATCTTAGCGCAATGGTCACTCCACAAGTATAAATGCTTGTGGGGTGTGGGAGGTAAGGGCTGGGGTTCAAGTCTCCAAGATAGAGCTTCACACACATATAAACTTAGATTAGGCTAGAGAGGAAATTCTATATTGTATAAAAAAAATAAAAAACAAAAAAAAACTACTCACATGTCATAAATAAGGCTAGCTTAAATTTGACACATCAGCATTAATCATCTCCTTCTTTGTTAAAATAAGTATAACAATAGGTGTGAGCTGATAGGAAGAACATATATATATATATATATATATATATATATATTAAAAGGATGGAAATAAAATTATGACATGATAACTAATCAATATCAATATCATATTATATATAATAAAAGTTGGGTTTAGACGCCGTGGTTGCGTCACATGGCTTCACCAAATTGCATAAATTTTATTAAATTTTTAGATTTTTAAAGAACTAAAAAGGAATATTATACTACCAAAATTCTAATTCATTTTTATCATTAAGTAGTTTATCTCTTTAAAATATAAAAAAATATAAAAAAAACTACTTCACGTCTGCTTCATGTAAGATTGTAGGTATAGATTAATATTAGATTAATCAAAAAAATATTATATAGTAAGCGTAAAATAAAAACTGCTTCATGTGAGATTGTAGGTAAATTAATATTAGATTAATCAGGACTCTAATTCATTCTTATCTCTAATTCATTGTTATCATAAAGTAAGTGTATCTCTAAAAAAAAATGAAATAAAAAACTGTAGATTAATATTAGATTAATCAAGACTCTAATTCATTCATATCTCAAATTCAAAAAAATCAAGACTCTAATTCATTCTTATCTCTAATTCATTGTTATCATAAAGTAAGTGTGTCTCTAAAAATAAAAAAATAAAAACATACTGCTCCTCGTAAGTTTTTTTTTTTTTTTTTTTTTTGTATTAACTTTAACGTAAACAATTTTTTTTTTTTAAAAAAAAAATCTAATAACAATCTAGCTAATAACGTTAACTATTTTTTTTGGGATAAAGTATTTAAAAAAAAAAAAAACTAATATGTAATTAACCTAAACTTCTTGATTAGGTAACTTCAAGGAGTTTAGAGTCTTTGATTTTTACTTGGACTCCTTTTCTAGGTGGAGTATGTATATATATACACACCGTTAGTTGGTGTAGTTTTTCATTCTCCAACTTATTGTACAGTTTTTTTTTTATTTAGGCTTCCATTTTTCTAGTTACAATCATGTAGGTATGTATTTTTTACTCTAATTTTTTATTATAATCAATTAAATACGTTTTATGTATTTGTTGCCTTTTGTTTAAGCTAATTTCCTTATGTTTTTCTTTTTTTGAGGGGGTAATTTCCTTATGTTTGATCTAATTCATATGTTTATGGTTTGATCCAATTTAATTATTTTGTTGTCCAATATATATGTAAGTTGTCATAGTAAATTCCAATCATAGACTATTAAATTTACATACAATTTTGCAATCTATATGGCACTTTGTTTTTTTAACTCTGCTTAATTTTTTTCTTGATTTTTTTTTTAGGTTTGTCAAAAAAGATTTCAAGCATCCTAAGAAAGGTTTGTAATCTAGATGTAGAACTTTGCAATTTTTTTTTTAATTAGAACAAAGGTTTTTTATTCCTCAAATAGTTCTATCTTTAAAAAGTGGCCAATTTTATGTTCCTTTGTCTAAAGATTTTAATCATTAATATTATTGTTAACAATACTGCAAATCACTTATATTGTAGATTCATTAGATATAAAATTCATATGCGAATAGTTTGATACATGTAACTACAAATGATATTATAGCACAATTGGTATGTTAGAAGATAATTTTGTATTAAGGTGCTATCATTTTATACCAATGCAATTTATTCATTTCATTATAATAATTACTTATTTGGTTATAATAATTATATATATTCTACAAGTTTTAACATAAAACTATGCAACGCACGGGCCTTCAACTAGTCTATATCTATATCTATATATTACTAAAAGCTGAAACGTAGCGTTTAATGCTGCTGCTCTCACGTTGCGCCACATAAGCTACCACGTCATTTTTTTTTTAAATATAATTTTTCCTTCAATTTTAAAATGGTTTTTACAATTTCAGCTCTATAAATCCCAGCCCTATAAATGCAGCCCACTACTTATTTATTTACTTCCACTATCACTCTATAATAAATTTGTATAATTAATCCAGCCCACCTCTTATTTATTTAGTTCCACTATTAAGCCCAACCCAAAGCCTTTTCAGTTCAGCTTAAAAGAAAAAGAAAAAGAAAAAGAAAAAAAAAAAAAAAAATGGAAGCCTTTTTTGTGTGAGCCTTTTCAGCTTAAATGAAGAAACTATCACTCTATAATAAATTTGTATAATTAATCCAGCCCACCTCTTATTTATTTAATTCCACTATCAAGCCCAACCCAAAGCCTTTTCAATTCAGCTTAAAGGAAAAAAAAAAAAAAAAAAAGAAAGTGACCAAATAGAAACATGGAAGCCTTTTTTGTGTGAGCCTTTTCAGCTTAAATGAAGAAAGAAAGAAAGAAAGAAATAAAAACATGGAAGTCTTCAGGGTTTTGCGTGACCAAATAGAAACATGAGGAGACAGAGAGTTTGAAGATTGTAACGTGGAGGGAAACTTAAAGGGAGGAAAAAAAAAAAAAAAACGTTGAAGCCTTCTTGCGTGAGAAAGCAGAGAGTTTGAAAGCTACCCACCTTCCTGCTCTATCCTCCCACCTTCCTGCTCTACCATTTCGCAATAACAGCTGCCTATCTGATTTCCTTCCTTCCTTTATTCCTTTCCACGTGGTGTATAAATATTGACAGAAGTTGCTTGCTTTGGTTGAGGTATCTCTACATCTCAATTCTTTTTTTTGGATGCAAAACTTTTATGCTCTGTTTATATTAATATGAGACCCTTTTTTTTTCATTTGTTTGTGTTTGTGTTTATATTAGACGAGCATCCTTGGCATGCCATTGATGTGTTTGTGAGATTGCCTGAATGTCGTTTCAATAGTGCTATAATTTTACAGCCAAAAAAACTATTTTATTTTACCTTGGTTTATTTGGAAATATCTCAAGTCTCATTTTTTTTATGTGTTGTGGCTTATTGGAAGAATGTAAGACTCTGAAGTAGTGAAGTATAAAGTGTTGGTGGCACGTCTCAAATCAACTTCCAACGTATTTCAACATGTAAGACTCCATTTCTTGAATTGATCAGATTGTACTTCTCATTAATGCGTAGTTTTAGAATCAAAGCAAATTGTTTTTGGTGTTTCAATTTTTGCGGTAAGATTTCTGCATTATTTTATTGCATAATCCTACCAAAAAAACTATTTTATTTTACCATTGTATACTACATCATTTAGATTGATATCCACTTCCCACAATTGATATTAGATCGTACTTAATTTCATGATTGTATAACATGGATTAGGTTTTAGAATCAAAGCAAATTGTTTTTGGTGTTTCAAATTTTGCAGAAAGTTTTCTGCATAATTCCGCATAATTTTACTGCATAATCCTTGGCATGTCATCGATGTGTTTGTGAGATTGTCTGAGTGTCGTTTCAAAAATAGAAGGAGCTGTTTATGTTGCTCATAATTGCTACAAAAGGCCAATCTTCAAAACATGGTTATATACATAATACTTTTCGAAGGTTGATAGGAACTCTTTTTATTATTAGTTTTTTTTTAAAGATGATTACAGAGTAATCTAATGTTTAATTTTATTTATTTATTTCCTTATGAATGATAAATAGGAAGTTACTAAGTTGTGTAACATAAAAAATAAACAAATAAATGAATGCAATTGCATCATGTGTTCGGTTGAGAAGATAGAGCCCGGTCCCAAATCATATGATTTAATTCCACATTCTCCTTTTATGTATTTTAATAAAATTAAGGGCACATCATCCTTATCATGTATACTTATCAAAAAAAATTTGAGGTTTTTATATGTTTTTCAGGTTTAATTTTTGTTTCGCTTTTAAATATATCAGTGGACATATTGGAGAGTGGATTATGGTTTGGGGTTGTACGCAATGAGGACCAGTTCTACTTGCCAATGAAAGCAAGAAAGAATCAGAGTCATCAACAAAAAATCATAACGTGGTAATTCTAAGTGGGTTTGATGTCCTTAATTTTGTCATCATTGTCAATGTTTTTGGTGACTGTTTTGGTTGTTTGTGGTGAAAAAAAAATGTTTTCATATAATTTGGTTTTTGTTTTATTTTTTGATGTTCTTAATCCAACAGTTTTTATTTTATTTTTTTATTATATATATTTTTATATGGATGACCAAATTTGTGATTTTTAGAGACTTTTCTGGGTTTTGCATGTTGGGTTATCTTCTCACAATTTTAATTGAGCATCTATTTGGGTGTTGAGGAAAAAAAAAGTGAAGCAAAAGTAAATGGAAGCACAATCAATTGTGAAGGTGCTTTTTAGATACCTTTGTGAATTATGAATTTTGCTTTGTTAATTTGCCAATTGTGGATTACTTTGTAGGTTTTGGTAGGTATTCTTTTTAGAGAGATTTAACAAAGCAATGAACTATAGCTTTGTTTTTTTTCTAATAAACGTATTTTTTATGTTATTTCTACTAAGATTTTTCTATGGTATTCTATTCTATTTCACTTGTGTTGGTTATTTCAATCTAACATATTTGGGAACTCTCATACCATCATTCATATGGGAAGAAAACCGTAATAACTTCTTTCGTTGCAAATGCTTTCATTTTTTTTTTCCATGTTTGTAGTTGTACATCATTAAGCAAGGGTTACAGATGATTCTTTATTCATTATTTATTTTTTTTTCCTTATTTTTTTGTTGGTAGTAAGCTTAATTTAATTACTGCATTTGAAGTTTTTTTTTCTCCTTTGTCCTTTCTTATGTGTTTTTTTTTTTTTGGCTCCAAAAGAATGTACTACTATATATGTAGTATGTTAGTTGGAGAAGTTCAATATTATGTTATGCTTGGTTAAATGAGATTTTTACTTTTTTTTTGGGTTTCGATTTTTATAATTTTTAGTTGTAAGTTCCTCAAGGCTCGAGTTTCTTAGGGATTTTGTGCACGATAAATCTCTCTCTTCCCCTTAAATTTGCTTATTTTATAGAGTTTACCTAAAAAGTTTTTTTTTTTTTAAGTGAAAGAATTTTGATTTTGTGAATTTTTAAATTTTGAGCAAGTTATTGGGGTTTTAGTACATAAATTTTGCAGTTAGAATATTGTTTCAAATTCGGAGATTTTTGGGGAGTGTAATAGTGTGAAAATTTTATAAACTTTTACTATCTAGGAGCCAACTTGAGTCTAACAAGAAAGCCATGAACAACTCAAGTCCAACATGAAGGCCATGAACATCCAGGTAGTCTGTTGGCATGTTTTTGTTTCAATTCTTTTCCTTCCCCTGATATCGCTTTGCCATTTGATTTGTTAGTTAAAATTGAAAAAACAAAATTTTCTTATTCTAGATGAAATTGTTTTTGGGTTTCTATTTTATGTATAGTTTTCAATGTAACTAACATCAATTCAATACACAAACATGAGGGTGGAAATGAGAGTTCTTGATGCTCTTTTTTAAAGCTCTCTCTGATCTATTAATTTTCATTGCTTACTGTTTCAATGTTAAGGATTCAGTGACAAACTTATTTTGTATTTGTATTATTGTTTTACTTTTGGGGAAAATTTGATGAGTTTTCTATGTTTGTGATTTGTAGTTCGTATTGATTTGCTGGATGTGAATGGTGATGTGCGGGGACTTAGACGAAGATGATGAGCTACCTGTCCTTTATCTCAAGGTTTCTGTTTTTCCTTTATAATAAGCTGTAAATGCGTAGTAGTTTCTTTGAAATCTTATCTAGATTCTATTTATAGTCATAGGTTCAACATATATTCAAAGAAACTCCTATTAATTATTTTTTTCCTAAATTATTGAATCAAACATGCATCCAAAATCTGTTTTAAATGGAAATAATTCAACTGATGATTATTTACCCTTTTTTTTTCTAGACTAGAGACGAATGTTTATATTGAATTGTGTACCTGATGGTGCACTCCCACACATAGATAGCATGGAAGAAAACCATAAACTAGAGTTCTATGGAGTTCTTGAGAACTTGCCTCAAGTTATGATTAGGAGTTCTATGATGATTGTATGTAACTTATTATAGAACATGGTGGAAAAATTGAATCTAAAGGAAAGAGGAAACATATTGGTTGAGAGCAAGCGTCACAAATGTCTCAAAGGCTATTAGCGCATGTGGATAAGTTTGGGGTTTGATGGTGCCATAGAAGTTTCAGTGGAAGTCTTCTCTCAATTGCTAAGCTGTCATGTATGTAAATTAGGCTACTTATTGAAAAGGAAAATTGTAAAGTAGGCCAGATATTGAAAGTTCTTGCTGAATACTATAGTTACTAAAAGTTATGTTTAGCTACTAAACTATTTGAGATGTTCCTTAAAATTTTGGGATATAAGTTAATAAGAAACGTCTTTTATTAATGCTTTCAGATACAATTTTTATTCAACTTTGATGTTGGTTTTTATTCCCTTTTAGATTTTATAGAGAAGTAGGAACACAGAATTTGTATTTTAATTTTGTGTGTTTTGTGTATGCATATCCACACTCCCGCACACAATATATACACTATCAACTTTTATAGTTGCATGGCTAGATAGTTTAGCAAATACCTATTAGTCTTAAATGGGGTTTTGCATTTTAATAAAATCTAATGAATTCAAAGTGGAAATTTGTTAAATAGCACCGATTGTGTTTTCAACCAATTAAATTTTCAAGAAACATTTGACATTTTTTTAATGAATTAGTTTATACAGCATGCCTCATTAAAGAGATCAATCACCAAATATTTAGAAACAAATTATAAGTAGCATGTAACTTTGCAATAGGAACTAAAGATTAGACTTGCATATCTCTTTTCCAACTACAAAATGTACCAATAATGAGAAACACTATTTGAAAGGAGATTTAATTGGAAAATAATTGTGCTTGCCGAAGGACGAGTAAAGATTCATAAATTTACTTTTGTAAGTCTGGAATGGAGAGGTTATGATATGGACACCTATTTATAAAATTTCCTCATCCTATTTATAATATAAATCTCTATCTTTAAACGAATAGATCTTTTTTTATTATTAATATTTATTTAAAAAGACTTGCAACAACTTAATTACAGTCCTCTAAAGTTTTCACCTAGCATGACGCTAACTTCAAATTTATAAAATCCTTTCTATCTAATTTTAAGTTAATTAAATTTTGCTAACTTGGGAAGACAGTTGATCAACTTCGGACTGACTACAAGGCCAAGTATAGTTGTATTCTTTCCACATCTAATTCCAAGACAATACCTTCTATCATCATGAATCCTACAATATATTGTTTATACATATATAATGCAGCTTAAGTAGTAAAAGATCATTTGAAATAACTGGTGGATAACATGAACACCCTACCAATAATATGAGGACTATTTTAGTAAAGCATTTCATTTTACTATAAAAATTACCCCACGCAACGCGCGGGTCCGCGACTAGTATATATAAAAGCAGAGACCTTATATGAGAGTGCACGAGGTCATGCCACGTGGCACTCTAATGTTGCATTTAGCCTTTACCTCTTTTCATTAAGTTTTTTTTACTATTACCCAATAGATCATAGTAACTTATTTTTACTATATTATAAATTTAGAATTTTTACCTTTTTTTATTAAGTATTTTTTTATTGTTACCCAATAGATCATACTAACTTCTTTTTACTATTATATCAAATATGAGCTGTTCTTGACAATTACACCAATTAAACCAAAAGTTATTCAATACAAAATGGACTACCTTTTAAAAGTATACCAAACCTTATGAAAAACTCAAGCCCAGTTATTACCTTTCATATTATGACCAAAGTTTGACCATTTCCATGTGTAAATCAAAGCAAAAACTCTTACCTTCTTACAAACTCTCTTCTTCCTCCCCAGGCAGGGGCGGAGAGGGGGGCAAGTGCCCCCCCTGAACTTCCAAATTTTTCACTGCTAATATAGTACATATATCATTATGCCCTCCCTGACAAAAGAAGACACTAGGCGTAGTTGTGCACAAAAAGCAGATTCTACTGCTATAGGAAATCATGTGGGAGACCCACCTAATAATGATTTGAAAAAAAAAGAAAAAAAAGAAAAGAGAAGATTTTACACCAAAATGAAACAAGAATCACAGAACGTCATCCTACTGCCATAAGGAAATAGGAAATCATGTGGGAATGGGACCCACCTAATAATGATTATAAAAAAAAGATCATACAGCAAAACGAAATAGAAAAGATATATTCAAGACTATTGAGTGTGAACAAATCATGCAGCGATTTCAAAATATAAAAAATCGCCGAGGGCAATTGAGTAAATTAAGCTAGATGTGAAAAGATAAATTAAAGTTTAGATTTTATGTTAGATTCTATATGACAATTACATTAGCATATAGTTGTTTATTTATTTTGTTATTAATATTGATTAATTTTTTTAGATTAGTTTTTTACTTTTAATCTTGCCCCCCTGGACCTAAATTCTTGGCTCCGCCACTGCCCCCACGTATAGATGATACTTCTAGAAAATCTCATTCTCATGAAATCATGTCTCCATTTTTCCCCAATTTCAATTCAAAATGCTTTTGTTTATTTATAATGTTCTATGCAATTTATGCAGACAAATTCTCTGTCATCGACTAGTGCAACAAAAATATATATAAATCTTGAGATCTCTGAGATTGTTGAAATAATTGACAATTGCATATTTCTAAAATTTATAATAACAAAAAGTCTAATAAATAGCATATACTATCTCACAAAATGCCATTAACTTAATATTTTCTTTAAAAAAATTCAATGATAGGAATGGTAAAAAACATGATATTGTACAAGAAATACCAAAAATACATGCAAAACGATTTTCATAGGAGGATTTATCTTTAAATAATATGAAGACAATAGCAAAGATAAAGTGCATTGAATGAGATCCTACGAAACAGGTTTGTTAATCATTTCAAATTATACTCATCATTTACGTAAAAAAATAATAAAACATCATATTATTTTTATTAAAAAATTAATACATATTAATTTCAAAGTTCATTGCAAGATGTGAATTGCTAGGGTATTGCAACAATAAGTAACATTGATATAACAATGGGTTGGTATTACATTTTGTGCGTACTTTGTGAAAGGAATGTCAAACCACAAGTACCATCAATTTGGTGTGCAAAATGTGAAACAAAAGCAAATCTTTCTATCCCAAAGTTAGAGGCACTCACATTAACTACATGCTCTCCAAAAAATTATAATATATTTATCTCACTATAACTACCACACACACACACACACACACACAATTGCAAACTACTTTAGATACAAGATTCAAATTGAAATTTTTGATACAACTCATGACAAAACAAATTTTGTGATATTTGATCGAGATGCTGAGAAAATCCTAAATAAATCTACAAGAGATCTTGCTGAAAAATAAACTGAGGTACAACTTATTTAAATTATTGTAAAACTATTGATATTGGAGAAGGAATCCCACGTGATTTGAAAAAAAAAAAATTAGGAAAAAAATGGATTTTCCTACTTCATTTGAATGAATTCAATTTAAATGAAGGTTTTGAAAATTACATAGTTGCTAAGATTTTTTATGCATCTTCAAATGACAAAAAGGTATGAAAGAAAAAAAATATATATACACAATCCAATATGCTATAGCAATTTTTTTTGCTGCACTATTCCAAAATTAACAAAAATAAAAAATAAAAACATTTACAAAAAACTGTCACATCATTGAAATTTAATATAAATGCAGATGCCTACAAAAAATCTTAATGACAAAGTCCAAACTTTGTAAGATCCAATCAAGAATCTCTCGGTGCTAATTCATTAGTGATTAACACAAATGATGTAACAAAAGGAAAAAGTGATGAAAGCTCAAAAATTGAACAAATATGGACGGACTAAACTTCAAACATTGAAGATGGAGAAACTAATGATGATAACAAGTGTCACCATACCGCAATAACAAAGCATTGAAGAAACAAAAAGAAAAAAAAAATCATAATGAAGCTTTTTATTACATCACATAATAAAAATCAATAATATAGAATGAATTAATATGCTTTTAGCAACTTTTATTATAAAATATTACTCCAAAGTTGTTTTAATTATTGCTCATTACTTGAACAAAATAATTATAATAGATATATATGTGTAATTTATAATTGTTACTTTTTATGATGAATTCATTACTAACAAAGTTTTATAATAAATATGCTATAATATATGTATAATATTTTCCAAAAACAAATTTACATAAAATATTACAACATTATCCGTGCATTGCACGAACAACTTACTAGTGTAACATAATAGAAGGCCATGTGTGATAAAAATATTAATTTATGTTCAAAAATTGAAATCGAGCAACCCAATGGTTCCATATTATGTCATCTTTAGAGCACGCCAACATTTAGAATTTAATTTTTAAGAATATTTGATCTATTAATTCTAGATTCCACTAATATAAATTGTAATGTATTATTCATGATAAGATATCTTGTATCAAAATGCTTCTTAAAGCTGGTATACGTTAAGTATAAAACCAAATTTTCTATGAGTAGTTCTCCTCAAGTCATAGAAAGAAGAGGAATTTATTTCTAGCCAATAATTTCTTCACAGGTTAAGAATGTAATTTTAACTTCTTGATAAGCATCATTCGTTACTTGCATGTTAAGTGACAAATGACATTTATTGTCACATGTAATATAACAAAGATACAACTTTTTCACATGCCATTCAAATATTCAATCCTTAAAGACTATAACCTTAATTTTACATGTGTCCCATGCAGTAGTGGAGCTAGGAATTTAGTTTAGAGGGGGCAAGATTAAAAAGAACAGCGATAGTTACATACTATGTGTACGAAACATAGCTGAAATCGTGTTCTTGATTTTGAATTATAATTGCAAAAATGTCAAAATGAACGTTGGCTATAGATGACTTTGGTTAGAACTAACAAAAGTTACAAAACACCTTTGGAAATGATGCGACTTTAAGCAAATCTTAAAAACTAGCAAGGATTTTCTCTAGACACTTTAAATTCAAAACTTCAGAGAGCTAAAGGAGCTAGCGTGAAACTCCCTTGTTTCATTACTTTAAAATAGAGTGTATTTCCCAACTTTTGAAACTTTAAAAATAAATAAATTTTAAGTAAATAAATATTACTTAATTAACTTTAAATAAATAAAATGCCTCAATTTAACTATTGTCTTAAACCCTAAAATTAGGGTTGCAAACGAACCAAGCCATTCAAGAACAACTCGGTCTCTGCTCAATAAAAAACTCGTTCATGATTTTTTGTTTATAAAGCCAAGCTTGAGCCCTAGTTTTAGGCTTGTTTGCTAAACAAGCTCAGCTCGAGCAAAAAAAAAATTGTTCACGAATAAGCTCATGAACAATAGGATTCGATACAAAACAAGCCGAAGTTAGGCTCGTTTATAGCTTGATAAAAGACTTGATGTTTATTGAATAAACCATTATTATGACATTAAACATATCTTAATAATGGCATAGCCCACACGAGACCACTTACCACTACCCATTAATTTTTTCCCACTATTGTTTTTAACACTCCCTCTAAACTGACCAAAGAACACTTTTGGACTTAATTACATTTTTATTTTTTTTAATCCAAGTGGCCCCATGTATGGCTTCTCTCCTACCCACAATATATGTAAATTTATGAAATATGTTAAATGTTAGTCTTTCTAGACTTCTAGTACTTCACGAATCATAATAGTTACAAATTTATATGTGTTTGTTTGGATGTAACACAATTGCCAAGCTTGTCTGACGACTCTGACCATTTTAAATAATAATATAATATGTGTTTTTTTTTTTTTTGATGAAATACTATATGCTTGTTGAGTGTCTACTGTCTATTACATTACATAATCTATATACATAATAATAGATAAAGCTAAGAGAAAATTTAATTAGATTTCAAATTAGAATTAAATTAGAGTCAAATTTTACGCCATGTGTCCCATCTAATCTAAGTCTTTAAATTTTTGTGCCAAGTGAGTTAATTCAATGTAAAAATTAGAATTCAATTAGTATTTAATTTTGTGCCATGTGTCCCATCTAATCTAAGTTTTTTAATTTTTGTGCCAAATGAGTTAATTTAGTATAAAAAACGAGGAGTCCAATATAAATAAACCATAAAAAAATATAATTTTTGAATGATTTTATATTTATGAGCCTTTTTTGTATAATTAAAAACAATTCAAGTTTGTAAGTCACACACACATATATATATATATATATTAATAGACAAAACTAAGAGAAAATCCAATTAAATTCTAAATTGGAGTCTAATTTTGCGCCACGTGTCTTGTCTAATTTTTAAATTTGTGTTTCAAGTGAATTATTAGGTGCAAAAATTAAAAAATCTAAATTCAATTAGATTCTAAATTGAATTTTAATTGGAGTTCAATTTTGCGCAAGTGTTCCATCTAATTTTTTAATTTTTGTGGAAAGTAAATTATTGAATGCAAAAACAGAAGAGTTTAGATGTAATTAGATTCTAAATTATATATATGTAATTGCGATTGTTTTTAAATGTATCTGTGCATATGCACGGAGTTACACACTAGTATATTATAATATAAGATATAATAGTGTTATTTATTATAAGTTCTATATTTAGATTCGGAAGTGATGGTTTGAGATTTGAGTAATTAGCTCAGAATTTATGTATTTATATATTATATTTGATAATAATTGGAGGTTTTGTTTGGTATTGGTACGTAAATATAATAGTTTACACATGGTTGTTCAATTTTATTTTTTAATTAGTTATATAACTAGTTTATAAAATACAAATCTATAGGTTTCAAATTAAGGTAATGGGAAAATATTCACAATTTATACATATTTTAAGAGAGAAAAAATAATAAGTTCTGGAAACTATTGCTTATTCTTTTGTTCCAAATGATGAAATTTTAGATGTTGAACCCCTTAGAAAGGTTCAAAGATTTAAACTTAAATAAATAAATATTACTTCCTTAGAATGTAATTCTTGATTAATTCAAAATCAATTACAGATGATTTTAATAGATTGAAATAAATTACATCACAATGTTGTCAAGTTAAAATTAATTTATGAAATTAAATATTTGTTTTGAG
>JARYZH020001861.1:0-21398 GCA_030021035.2 Notholithocarpus densiflorus | reverse complement strand
GTTTCCGGCAGCGATGAAGCCCACGAAATCACCCAGCTCAACCCTTAAATAGGCAAATGGTCCACCTGAAAGGAAAGCAACTTGTTAGCTTAGCCATATTATTTAACCATATATGTTAATTTGTTCTGATTATTGAAGGGCCGGACACATAATTTTTGTACAACAGTGCATGTGTCTAGGTAAAGGATGTTGTCATGAATTCCCATTAACAAGCAATTAACAAATAAATCGACAATATTTCTAAGATCAAGAGAAAGTATTAAATCAAAACTATTTGTATTTTATCCTTTTTTTTTTAGCATTCAAGTAACACAAGACATGTCAAGTTCAATTAAAACTTCCTGATATTTATAACACGTTCAAAACTCTATTTTCCAATTATTATAACTATGGAATAATTCAAATGAATGACATAAATTTTTTTTAAAAAAATATATAATATGTTTTGAGTGATAAAAGTGTGTAATAAACATGGTTATCTTGAATGGAATTTATCCATGTGAATTATGTATTTGAAAAGGAATTTTCTCTATTCTCACGTTATATATATATATATATACATGCATATATTAATATGTGTAATTTTTTTCAATTAATAAAAAACATTACATTTTAATTGTCTGAGGAGCCAAACTTTCATAGAAAAGGGGAGAAGAAAAAAAAAGTCAAACATATTATTAGTCTACAGATTGCTTTGTGTGTCCCTAAACTTTCTCGTTCTAATTACCTACTTAATCAATTATTAGATTTTGTCAATCAAAAGGTTGAAAGCTTTTTCTTTCTCTACTTCTTTTTTTTGGTTATACATGGCTAATTGCAGGCACAAGCATTTCACACTATTAATAAACCTGAATTACACCTTATTTTATTTTGGTATTCATCACAAAAACCCTCTTTACAAGAGTCATTTACGTAAAAGCCAGCTTTATTTTCAGGACACATCCTTCTTTTCGTGTAAATTATTATATCAATATCAACACTGGCGGCTCCACATGCAAAAAAAAAAAGTATATATATGGTTGACTACCCTGGCTTGCAAAAAAAAAAAAAGTATATATATACTTGCTAAAAATATATTATATACTAAACTAACCTATTGTGATCACCCTAATAAAAATATTGAATACTCTAACTTGAGAATTACAAAAATTTGGGTTCAATAAAAATAAGAGTAATGCTACATTTACAACATTTTTACAATAATTTCACAATAAATCTAATGTGGTAAGCTGTTGTTGGTTCTAATTTGGGCTCAATACTGATATTATTTTTTTACCCATCAATAATAACTTTTTGCATAACATTTATTGTAAAAATGTTGTGGATGTAGCATTATTCCAAAATTAGTTATGTCCCTCAAACATAATCCTTAATCACTTTTATAAAATTAAAAAAAAAATTAAATAACAATAATAAATATTAGCCTAAATAATAACAAACATAAACCAAGCAAAAACAAGATAAGATCAAACAACAACAAGTGAACATATTATTCAACAAAAAGATAAAAATTGCTAACTATTCAAATTTGTAGCTCATTTAACCTATTTAATAAAAATAATCTCTAATTTCATTTTTCTTTAAAAAATGGTACTAAGAAAAATATTGTGAGTTCTTCTTGATGATGACAATAATTATACTCTTTGTTTTTGGCTTTACAGTTGCAACAATTTTGCTCTCCTTAGCAACTTGAATCGCAGTTGTATCAAATATTCAAGTTATCTCTTTATTAGATTTTGTATAATTTAAATTTTTTAATTACCACCCTAAAAGAAATTCTTAGAGTCGTCACTGAATATCAACATGTATTAACAAACTTACGGGCATATTTTTCTTCAACTTTGAAAAAAATGAACTTAATCACATGAGCCGAAACAAAAGTCTAGCATGTGCATGGATTTCTTCCGATTCTTGTGAAAATGACCAATTGTGTGTGGACTTCTAAAAATTACTTCAATTTCATAATGACAAACTAGGATTTCAAAATCGGCTTTTGGACCTTTATCCAAAGCATATTCACAATTATACGTGATTAAATATAATATAGTGAGTGGTGACAGAATTCAAAAATATATGGTCCATACTACAAAACTCCATATTATATTATAAAATAAAAAAAACAATCCACCAGCTTTTCTCAACAAAAAAAAAAAAAACAAAAAACAGCTAATCTTGAGCTAGCTCTCACGTTGAGAGAGGAACAACTTAAATAATATATTATAAATTATACAAATTAGAGCAATTAACCAAATTTACCCACCCACCCTTAAAAGTTACTATGATTTTTGAGTAGAGTTATGATGTACCTTTGTGTTAGAATCTCTTTTCCTCTCCCTTATGTGTGTGTTTGTTTCTCAAAAAAAAAAAAAAAAAAGCAACCAAATTTAAAAGTCGACAGAAAATTCTAACTAATCAATCATAAAAAGGACACTCTTAATTTTTTTTTTTTTTTGAGAAGCTGACACTCTTAAATTCAAGAACCATATAAATTATGCATTAAGTAAAAATACAAAAAGAAAAAAAAAATTGTGCACTCAAAGTTTAGGCGGGTTGGTACGTCCCTGGTTAAAGGAGGTGTCTTAGGTGATAGTTTCAGGGGAAGCATATCTAAGAGCACTCATAGCAGTGGTGCTAAAAAGCTATATTGGTATATTTTTAGCTCTCAATCACCAAAAACCATCATGCAGCAGTGGAGCTAAATCTAAAAGATTTAGCTCCTTAGCTACAGTGCACATCTATCTTTAGATGTGCACTGTAGCTCAAAGGTAAAAAAAAAAATACTTTTTTATTATACTCTCTCTCTTCTCTCATTAAAATAATCATTTCTATTTCTCTCACTCTCTCTCCGGCTTCTCTTTTTTCTTTTTCTTCTTTCTTCTTTCTTCTTTCTTATTTCTTTCTTCCTCTCTCTCTCTCAGTCACTCTCGCCTCTCTCAGTGACTCCGTCACCGGCCCAAGCGACCCAAGCCCCGACCCTCCGACCCACGCCTTCGCCGGCCTCAACGTCACAGGCCTAAGCCGACCTAAGCCTTCGCCGACACACGATCCACGTCTCCGATCCACTGGCCCACGCCTCCCAAGCCTCCGATCCACCGCTGCCGCTCATCTCTCTATTCTCAAGCTCACTCTCTCACGATCCACCGACCCACGAAGCTCGCCGCCGATCGAAGTGCCTGACTAGGAAACCCATGGAGCTCGCCGCTGATCGGAGTGCTTGCTTGTGGATATTGTTCTTTCACGCCGCCAATGGTTGTATCACGCCGCCGATCGGAGATTTGGGTTTTTTTTTTTTTTTTCCCTGCTGTGGACTGGTGGTGGTGGTGGTGGTGGTGTTGGTGTTGATGGTGGTTGTGGTTGTGGCTGTGGCTGTGGTTGTGAGGAAAAAGATTGGAGATTTGGGTTTTTTTTTTTTTTTTTTTCCTGTTGTGGACTGTTGTGATGGTGGTGTTGATGGTGGTTGTGGTTGTGGTTGTGGTTGTGGTTGTGGCTGCATCTGTTGGTGGGTTATATTATTTTGGTGGGATATATTATTTTATTGTAGTGAGTATATTATTTTATTGGGATGTTTATATTATTTTATTGTGTTAAAAGCTAAAATAGATCCACTGCTGTAGCATGTGTGTAGGTAAAATAGATAAAGTGACTTTTTGTGTAGCTAAATAGCTAAAATTTTACAACCACTGCTGTGAATGCTCTAATAATTAATATTTTTAAGTGAGTGAGTAAAAAAAAAAGTTTACTTTCATCCAAAAGAAAAACTGAAGAATAAAGACATCCAAAATTCAGTCTAAAAAGTTAGTTTGAGATTTTGAGCACTCAATTATTATTACCTTTAAAATTTTTTTTTTTTTCATAAAAGTGATATCAAAACTTTTTTAAAAATAATATCCAAAATTCAGTTTAAAACTTAGTTTGAGCACTCAATTATTGTTAATTTTTTTTTTCCATCAAATCGGTATTAAAAATTTCTTAAAATAACATATTAACAAATTTTCTAAGAGTATCCGTTAACTAGATTCATAATTAAAAAGATAGCTCAAGTGAATATTATTATTTTTTTTATATTTTCTATAAAAGTGGTATCAAAAATTTCTTAAAATGATGTATTAACAAATTTCATAAGGTCACCCGTTAATCGGGTCCATAATTAAAAAAGGGACTCAAGTGATGACTTAATGGAAATGTGCATAAAGTTTTCCTTCAAAGCAATTAGAAGGAATCTTATGTAACGGTATTTTATAAAATCATCTACATGTATTATTTAAATAAGTCACATAAGTTATTTATTTTATTTTTTTTAAAACCACATAAGTTATTAAATAGGTTACATAATGTTAAAAAAATTTTATTCCCTCTCCCCTGTGTGTGTGTTTGTTTCTCAAAAAAAGAAAAAAAAAAAAAGAATGGGTAATTGTCTCATATTACTTTAGAGAGTGTGTTGTGTGTAGTATAACTTGCCCCACCCTCCCTTAAAAGTTACTACGGCTTTTGAGTGGAGTTGTGGTGTGCTTTTGTATTAGAACCTCTTTCCCTCTCTCCTGTGTGTGTGTGTTTGTTTATATAAAAAAAAAAGGTTAAAAAAAATTTCATATATATATCTGAAAGTAAACCTAGATGATTTTATCAATTGTCACAAAAAAAAAAAATTCTCAAAAAAAAAAAAAAAAGTCACAAAATGGGTTAGAAAATTTTTTCTCCAATCATTAAGTTAAAAAAAAAAATGGAAATATAAAAAGATGTCAAAAAAATTAATTATTTATCATTTTCTAATAAATATATTTCCAAAAATTGTTCCAAAATCAATGCCTTTAGGGCATTATTTAACATTTCCCTAATAAATAAAAAAAAGTGGTAGATTGTTACTGGTTCAAATTTGAACTTACTAGTGAAATTATATTTTTGCCCACCAGTAATAGTCAATAACAACTTACTACTTAGAATTTGTTGTGAAAAAGTTGAGGACATAAATCTTTTTTTTAAAATAATATATAAGGCAATCACCTATGTTGACTGCCCCTTTCCAAAAAAAAATAACCTATGTTGACTGCCTAATTAAATGACCATTAAAACTTTTTTTTTTTTTTTTGGAAAAAAAAAGACCATTAAAACTTGATAGATAATCATGATACTAGTAATATAAATAAGAGTGTGGCTTACCTCCTTTTTTTTTTTTTTACGAGACATCTTTTTTTGTTTTAATGAAAAACTGTCATGTCAGTCGCTAAGTAAACCTTTGTTTTAATGAGAACTAACAAAATGTGCGTTTGGGTTAGGATTAAAAATAAAAATTATTTCACTATTCAGCTTAGTTTTGCCATTATTTATGGGTTTCACTGCACTTTTTGGCATTATTCATGGTCCCACTGTACTATTTCAACTAATTTTTACCTTTATTTACAGTACTTTCAGCAATAATTTTTCAATTTCAGCAAATAAGCGGTATCCAAACACACCAAAATGTCAAATTCAAAAACTAACGAGAAGTAAACCAAACCTTAAATTAAATAGATTAAAAAAAAATTTGAAAATGGAAAAAGAAAATAATGAGCTAGATAATAAGGATGGAATTGGTACCTGCAACTGGGATCTCAACGGCGAATTCAGTGTAGCAAAAAACAGAGAGTAATGCAGAGATACCCGAAACGACGTAGGACAATACAACAGCAGGTCCTGCATGTTGTTGAGCCTCAAGCCCTGTAAGGACGAAGATCCCAGCTCCAATCACAGCTCCTATGCCGAACCAAATGAGGTCCCACCACGTCAACGTCTTCTTCATCTCGTGCTGGCTCTGTGCCTTCAAATCCACAAGCTCCGTCTCCTCCAACGACCGAGTCAGCATTCGATCTTTCAGCCTATGTGGTGTGTCCTTCAGCGCCCTCACATAGTTTCCCAAGCTACGAAAAGATTCATCGGGGAGAAATTTGTGTGTTGCGAAGGAGCACCCTCGTTTCCAAACACCTTCTTGCCTTCCGTATTCTCCCATCCTGATTCAACCTCTACTCTCTCTCTGTGTGTTTGGTTCCTAAGGATATAAAGAGAGAGAGAGAGAGAACTCGACATTGCCAAAATAAGCAAAATGCCCTAAAACATCGAGTGTATTTTGGCTTAGTTGAGGGGTATTTAGGTTATTTTCAGAGTTTTCAAGGGTATTTTTCTTATTTTGAGGATTCAATGGTATTTTGGTCATTTTAAATATTTCCATGGGTATTGTGGTCGTTTCGAAGGCGTTTTTGTCACTTTCTAGGGTTTTGGATAATCGTGCATTTTTGTCATTTTGTAGTTCTAAGAGTGTCATTTGAGAGGTTTTGGTGTATTTACAGGTTTTTTGATATTTTAGCAAAATATATACCTCGACAATGCTAAAAATGAGCAAAACGCTCTAAAATCCTCTAGAATGAGTAAACCAACTTGAAACCTACCAAAACACCCAAAAAGTCTAGAAAATGGAGTGTATTTTGACTTAGTTTAGGGTCATTTTCAGAAGTTCCAAGGGTATTTTGCTTATTTTTGAGGTTTCAATGGTATTTTGTTCATCTTATAAGTTTTCGGGGTAGTTGTCGGCGTTTTGCGGGCTTTTTATTCATTTTCTAGGGTTTTGAAATATTTTGGACATTCGTGGTGCTTTTTAGTCAATTTGGCAGTTCTAAGGGGATCAATTCAAAGGTTTTGGTATATTTATAGGTTTTTTGATATTTTGGTAATTCTCTCGGGTAAAATTATTCTTTTTTAACAAAAGAATACCCTTGAAATCACTAGAAAGGCCAATATACTCCCAAAATCACAAAAATTTCCAAAATACCTCCAAAACTACCATATGTCAAGAAAAAACTCCCGCGAAACCTCTTAATTGACCAAAATAGCCTCAAAATCTCTAAACTGACTAAAATAATCCGAAAACCTCTAAAATGACCATAATTCCCCTGAAACGGCTAGACTGAGCTATCAAATCTCGATACCTCGTAAATGACCAAAATGCCCCAAACATCTAAAATGATTAGAAGATAGACCTCGACAATAATAAAATGAGCAAAATTCCCCAAAATCCTCTAGAATGAGCAAAGCCACTTGAAACCGACCAAAATACCCCAAAAGCCTAGAAAATAGAGTGTATTTTGGCTTAGTTTCGGGGCATTTTGGTCATTTTCAGAGGTTTCAAGGGTATTTTGCTTATTTTTGAGGTTTTAATGGTATTTTGGTCATTTTATAAGTTTTCGGGGTTGTTTTCATCGTTTTAGGTGCTTCTTGGTCATTCTCAAGGGTTTTGGGATATTTTAGACATTCGTGATGCATTTTAGTCATTTTGGAAGTTCTAAGGGGGGTCCTTTTAGAGGTTTTGGAGTATTTATAGGTTTTTTGATATCTTGGTAATTATCTAGGGTAAAATAATTTATTTTTAACAAAAAAATACCCTTGAAATCACTAGAATGGCCAATTTACTCCCAAAATCACTAAAATACCCCCAAAATCGCCTTTTTTTTTTTTTTTTTTTTTTTAATTTTTAACTTTTGCATTGCTACAATTGTTGTAGAGGATCCTAAAGAAGTATTTGTGAAGCTCTAGAAAACGTTCTTATTAATGAAGACCAGCAACAGAGCTTACTGATTGTCTATGCATGGTTTGTATCAGTTTTATGTAGTTATTTGCAGTTGTGATATAGGAATTTGAGTAAGAGAACATGCAACCCTTCAATTTGAAGTTAGGAATTTGGTTTTGATAATCAAGTATGTACGTTTTTAGATCTCTTAAAACACAACCAGATTAATCTAGTTATTTAGTCAAGTTATTACTTAGTCCAAATTCTAGGTCTAGATTAACACAATCATATAATCATATCAATGTAAAGTGCGGAATATAAAGAACACAAAGATATGATGACCTAGGAAACCAAACCGGTAAAAATCTGGGGATGATTTAACCTAACTATCCTTAAGGTAAACCTGAATCCATTATGAAAGAATTGAAATTTTACAATAGCGACTTAGACCACTAACATCCTATTGCTACCTCATGTAGAAAACTTACTAACACGACCACGTGCAAGCTCCGAGACCACAGACTCCTTCTTTCTTGGATTCTCCAGCAAGTACAAGCACTCCCGCTTGCGTATCTTTAAGCTCTTTAGTGCAACAATTGAATAATCATCAAGCTCTCAATGAAATCTCCTTCTTGATAATCCTAAGCATGTGTGAACACAACTACCTCTCAGATCTCACAAGAAATTCACACACACAGCAAAATAGAGCTTCCTCAAAAACGTGGCTAGGGTTTCCCTTTTATACCTAGGGCAAAACATAAAATCCTACATGTCATATGGGCTTAGGGCTGAGTTGGAAATTCTACAGAAAAAACATTATGCCCGACTTTTGATCGGTCGAGTCTAATTCTCGATCGATCGAGCCAGATCAAATTGCACAATGAATTTTGCAGCAGCTCGATTCCAACTTTACATAAAACACATACTTTGAGCAAGTCTAAACAAGACTAAAAACCTGTTTTGATCATGGTTTGCCAACAATACAAATTAGAGTTCTAATACATTAGTTCCTAAATCCTTAGAACCTAACAAAGTGTGCTATTCATAAATCACTACCGTTGTTTCTTCTTCTTCTTCTTTATTTTTATTTTTTATTTTTTTTAAATTAAGGCATTTTTTCTATTAATTTGTGATTGAGATATTTTTCTTCAGTACTCCGCCATAGAATTGAAGTTGTCCATCTAATTTGATGGCAGCTTTTGGCTGGCACGGGTTAGTTTGAAACTTTAAAGCTGAGATGTCAAAGTTTACTTCTTTATGATACTTTGTTTTTTTCTAAAATTTTAATATTTTGCAGGTTCATTCTCAAGTGAATTTCCTAAATTAAATTCTGAATTTCCAATAAATCTCTACAAATTCTGAGTTTCTAATGATATGCCACCTTTACTAAGCGTATAGTTTTAGTGATCCACAAATTAAATTCATAAACAAACTTAAGTGATAGGCCAAAAATGTATTGACCCCTTTGGCAAATTAATTAATTAATTATCTAAGTTAATTAATTAAGTCAATTTAACATGCAATAGCGTGGTAGCACAAACAAATCACCAACTAAGTTAAATGCAGCGGAAAATAAGTTTGACACAGGTGATTTGTTTACGAATGGAGAAAACCACCGAGGCAAAATCCCACCAGGTGAATTTAAGGTCACCACTCTTGAGAATCCACTATTATCAAAATAAGCGGTTACAAGTAAAAGGAATCCCAGTACCTAATACCAACCTACAGTTGAACCCTTATCCCAATACCCAATTGGACTTGTATTGTAGCGGCAATTTCTCCGTTCAATGCACGAATCTCAGTATGTGACTAACCAATGATGCATAAATCCCAGTACGTGACTAACACACCAACTTGAGAAGGATTGTTGGCTGCAAAGTTCTTTAGTTCATCAACGATGAAGATTAAGAAGCTTCTTGGTCACAAAACCCTTGGTGTAAAGACGCAGTAGCTTCTATAGAGAATATGATGAACTAGAGCAATTTCTGTCTCCGGTCACAATATGCATGGATTATTCTTTTGCAACAACTTGCATCCCCTGTGATGGCTCTTAAAATAATTCTTAAATATGTCTAGAGTTGTGAGAAAAGAAACCCTACACAAATACTCATGGATATGCGTGTAATCAAATCTAGAAAACCTGATTTCGTAATTCTCGACAGATACAACTTGTGTCAAGCTTCAGTAGTAATTCTCGATAGAAAGGATTCTATCAAGACTTCTATCGAGATTTAATGAGCAGCACATTCTTCACTTGTTTCTTGGTCAGATTTGCATGGCTTCAATACTAAACATGAACACTTGTTTCTTGAAGTACTAAACCCATCCTAGATTTACCCAATTACAAGTAAAGTGCATTTTGTCAAAAGATTAGCCAATTACATCAAATATGTCCCTAACATTAAGCACCATTATTTCTTATGATAATCTCCCTTTGGTTCTTAAAATTTTTGGTATGTGGTTATATATCTTCCACAAATTAAATTAATATGCAAACTAAAGCATAGTTATTTCATATGATAATCCCCCTTTGGTTCTTAAAATTTTAGGTATGTGGATGTGGTTATATATCTTAACAAGTTCTAAAATTATCTTGAGCTTCTTCAGTTTATGAATCTTTGTTTTCATGGTTGATTGGTTTTTTTCCCCTTTATAGGAAGGTTTTTGCCTTGAATGTTGTTGGTGTAATCCCAGATGAACTACTTTAAATTTCTTCTTCAATTTGTATGATTTTATGCTTTACGGTTACACATACCAATCTAATTTTTATGCATGGTTTTATGCTTGTGCTAGCATCGCGATGGCTCTTTGCATGAGGAACTATTACATCAATGGAATCAAATGAGGGTATTTTTGTTGAAACGAACTAAATTCAACAAGCAATCGATATTTCACGATCAAGGGTGTAGTACTATTTGTAGTAGTGGTCCTAATATATCGTATTAACAATCGAAAGATGGTCAAAAGAAAAATATCTATTTTACAGGACTTCTTCATATACCTATGAATTTCATTGGACCCAGAAATGATACATTGGAAGACTCTTTTGGCTCTTCCAATATCGATAGGTTGATTGTTTCGCTCAAAAGGAAAAAATATCTTTGAGAGCCTTTTCCTGGATCCGAAAGAGAGTACTTGGACTTTCCCAATAACTAAAAAGTGTATCATGCCTGAATCTAACTGAAGTTCGCGGTGATGGAAGAACTAGATCGGAAAAAAAGAGGGATTCCAGTTGTAAGATATCTAATAATGAAACCATCGCTGAAATTGAGATCTCATTCAAAGAGAAAGATATCAAATATCTGGAGTTTCTTTTTGTATATTATATTGATGAAAGGACATCAATTCAAATCCTGGATTTTTGAATTTATTTTTAGTTATATACTGTTATTTATGAATTCAATTTCTATGACTAATTTGCTTTTAGAGTTTTAATTTATTACCCAAGTTTGCAATTGTCTCCAAAATTATTAAACTATCATACCAGAAGAAAAATGAAAGACAAGATAGAAGAGCCTTGCTTGGATCTACTAAGATTTCAAAGCTTCCCCTGGATCCTACCTATTTAGTATCCCCTACAAGCCATAATTGTGTTTGCATGTTGAGTTCTCTTTCTACTGCTGATTATTATTTGCACATGTATGATTTCTTGCGGAGCATCCAAAATTTGGTCTTTTAGGAATATTGATGATGACAAACGGCAAAAAAATAAGGATTATTCAATTTCAGATTTTGCAAAAGTTTTTATGGAAGAAAGGATGACAATGGTGACAGACGTGGGATGAGTACCAGTAGTGAAGATGAGATGACTATAGATTTATCCCAAGATGACAACTGAGTTTAAGCAAAAATTTATATAGAAGTTTTTTTTTGATAGGAAAATATAGAAGTTAAATGTTATAACTTATAACTAATATGCAAAAGAGAATGAAGATCAAGATTGACATGATATCTTTCCACTAAGTTACATATAGGATCTTAGTAATAACCAAATTCCACTTTGATGAGTTGTTTGGACATGAAATTTTTTTCATCATTTTGATGGTCATTTTATTCGCAAATAACATTTTGTGTTGAATACTGCATATTTTATCAATCTCTCTATCTATTTTCAACCTTTATTTTGTATCGTAATTATTTATGTTTTTTCATTTCAAGTTTATTTTGTATTGGAATTATTTATGTTTTTTTTTTTTTTTCATTTTCAAGTGATTGTACCTTTAAGAAAAATGAAATATATTCGGTGTGATAAAGTGAAATATATTCCATGTATCGCACGGGTTAACGACTAGTGCCTTGTAAAATGAAAATTCAATTTTACTGAAAATTCAATTATTCAAAAATAAATGAAGAAATTGATTTCCCCCTGTAAAATGGAAGTTCAATTTTACTAAATTTTCAAGAATCGATTTCCCCCTTCTTAGTCTAAGTTCTTTAAATAAATTCTGCTATTATTTTTTAAAAAAAAATCAGTAAAAAATAATTGAATTGAATAAATTATTGGATTTTGATTAGTCTATGTTATTTAAATCCTTAAAATTAATATTTCATCACGTGGGACAATATAACACAATTAATGAAATCCTTAAAATCAATCCGATTTACAATACAATTAACCCAATGGAACAACAAAAGTAATCATAAGAAGTAAGTACTACAATTAACACAATCTCAAATCTTAATAGGATTTTTTGAACTAATTTTTTTTAATTAAAAAAAAAAAGAAAAAAAAAAAGAGAGAGGAACAAAAATTGGTTACCAAACAAAGAAAATGAGCAGCTTTGGAGGGCAATGCAAGACCAGACCCGACCCAATCTTACTCCGCCAGAAACTAGAGACCTGTTGAGAAAGCAAAGGAAGATGAAACGAAGAACTCGATCAGGACAAATGAAGAACTCATCTTTCCCAAAAAAATAAAATGATAGTAGTGTGAAGGAAGAAAAAAGGGGAAGGAGAAAAGTGAGAAAAAATAGAAGTGAACGAAGATGAATTTAAATGCTGGGTTTTGAGGTAGAAAGGTAGGGGGAAGGGATATCAAAATTCTTGGTGATAGCATGACTTGTCTGTTTAGCCTTACTTTCTATTTTTTGAGAAACATACTTTCTTATATCCCGATGTAGTGCTCTCTATATTTTGACAAGAGTTTGACCTACCTTCTTATGATTGAATATATAACAGTATGTGGTAGCTGTCCTTTCACTGTTTTATCATGATTCTTAATATTAATTAGTTTTGGATTGATTCTTAAAAAATAAAAAAGTTCTTTTGGAATTTTCTCTTTTTTTTCCCTTTTCTTTTAGAAAAAAAAAAAAAAAATCCTTTTGGACTTTTTTAAGCATATACTTTTAGGCAAACTAGCTTTTCATAATTAACTTTATATAACTAGATATGTACTGAGTTGTAACTTGTAAGTACACTAGTCTATGATTATTTTGAGATGTGGTATAATGTATAATTTATTTTATAAAATATAATTGTAGATAATTTTTTTTTCCTAAAAATTAAACAATTACTACAAATATATAATTTTATCATTTTTTGTGTTTTTGATTGATATTATACTTTTTTGAAGCGATCCATATTCTTCTAACTATTGTTATTATGCATTATATTTTCCTCATTTCTTTTGGTACAACTAAAATTTTTAAGTTTCAAATTTATTGTTCAAATTTCTTATTATCTCAAGGAGATTATTATGATAATCAAAACTTATCACACAATTACAATTGATATTACTCAAATTCTCACTTCTAAAGAATCTAAACTAACTAAGGATTAACTCAAACAAATATCAAACCAAAACTATAAGAGAGAGTGAGAGGACTTGTGATGGGGAACTCAAAAAAAATCAAGACCAAAACATATCAACCCAACGTAAATTTATTAAAAAAAACATAAAAATTTATCAACCTAAAGTAGAGTCGCAAGCATAGTTATCAAAATCGTACTAAAGGTTAACTTGGCTGAAGATTTGGTTCACTAGTTCATTGGTTCAACCAATGGTTCATTGATTGAATTGAAGGTTTATTAATTAATTTAATAATATACTTTATAATTATAAAAGTAACTAAATTAAAATAAAAACACTCCATTTCGGTAAATTAATAAATTATAACAATAACAATATTTATATAAAAAATAAAAAATAAAAAAATTACATCATATGACATAAAGTTAGAGAATATAAAAAATAAAAACACCATTCACATAAATCATCCAATTAATAACCAAGTTATATAGTCCAAAAGTCTTGAAACAACATATCTCATAGAAATTCAAAATAAACTTTTAGCTTAATAATTAAACCCTAGTGCATAACGAAATTATTTAAATCTCCAAATACAATTGAAGACTTCAAAGTTTAGTGATTTCAGTAGTTTAATTAAGTTTTTTTTTAGTTTTATCACAGCTATACACAGTATTTTTTTTTTCTTTCTTTTATCCGTGAGTTAAAAATATTATTGATAATGAGTCATTGTATATCCATTATTTTACACCAAACCATTCCAAATAATGCTTTGTTTCACTGATTTCACAGTTTAACCAGTTGTTTGGTACGGATTTAATAACTATAGTTGCAAGAAAGAATTAAAAGAGAGAGAGAGAGAGAACATAATCACCTTTTTTAGGAGAGAATATGAAAACGTATAGCAAATTAATAGAATAAAATATGATGAGAAAAATAATAAAAATAAAAGATATAGTTGTAAACACCAAATTATTCAAGCCATGCTATGTAATAGAATAACATTATATAATATATTTATAATTGAATGTTTAAATAGCGTGTAAAACACTATGAACGTTTAGACCCCCAATTAACAAATTACCAATTCAAGCTTATTATCAAACAATTGATGTGCCGAATATGAACATAAGCATATAACAGAATTGATAAATAATCTAGACCAAATAAAATCACATCCACAGCAGAAATTAAATGGCAAAGATTAAGGAAAGAGAGATGCAAACACAAAGACAACACAGCGATGTATTATTGAAGAGGAAACCGAAGCCCTCGTCTTAAAACCTCACCGCCGCCCTCCAAGCGGTAAATAATCCACTAAAGAATGTAGTTGGGATATATGAACAGCAAAAGACCCTCCAAGCCCAATCTACCCAGTGTACCTAAGCCCTCCAAGCTCCTACTCCAACGAGGTTACGCAACCTATTTCTTCTTTAACTTACCAGATTCCGCTATTGACCATAGCATCAACCAATGTGAATTGGTCCCTTCCTAACTGCTTCCCAAAGCACCAAAAAGCCTTCTCACAGATGTGGGTATGGTGAGAAAATGATTTGGCTAAGAACCTCTCAAGGATGTAACAATGGAGAGGGTGAGAGTAGAGGAATTTGAAGAGTCTCTATATAAAGATTGTGGATGAGTCAATCTTGTTTTTTTCTAGGGTTTCTCTCCCAAAATTCTCTTTGGAAGCTCTCAACATTTCGTGGGTATAAGGGGTATTTATACTGGTGTGAGAAAGGAATGCGAAGAGTCAGTTTTTCCAAAACAGAGCTGGCTGGCGGCTTGGTCTCGCGACTTGACTGAGTTGCGAGTTCAAGCCACGAGCTAACAGAACGGCCAGGCTAGACTTTTTGTCCTGTAGTACTCCAGCTGGCATCTCCTCTGCAAGCTTCACTCATGTGCTGCAGTTGGCGGCTTGCCAGTCATAAGTCACTCGCGAGTCCCAGTCGCGAATCTCTGCGTCTTTGCACAATCTTGAGCATTTTTTCACACTCTCTCACACACTACCCTTATATGATTATCACCTAAATACAGGGTTACTAATTGCTAAAATACAAGCAAATTTGACACGGAATAAAGCCAACAGAATGGTTGATTAAATTCAACCTTACAATAATAAAATAGGAACACATCTAATAATCAAAGAAATATATATATATATATATTTATATAACAGCTTTAAAACACAAAACAAATTAGATCAACTTAATGTAAAGATGCAAGATTGAATTAAAAATCCATCAAAAGAAAGAAATACACAACACACACACACACACAAATCGCCTTTTTTGTGTGAGAAGAGTTCAAAAAAATTATTAACCTAAAGTAGAGATACAAGAGAGAATTATAATTCCACTAAAAGGAAGATAGAGAGAGAGAGAGAGGGTATCACATTCTAGTGTGAGAATAATGTGGATAATGGATTTTTTCTTTAAGAAGAAATATGGATAATAAATTGAATGGGAGAAGAGTCAAAATAAAAGGAAGAGGAATGGATTGAAGAAGAGTAATGGTAGGGTAGAGAGGAATGGGGAGATAAAAGGGTAAAGAGAGGGGGAATGTTGGAGGAAGTGAGAAATTAATAAAGAGAAGAAGAGTTAAAAATGAGAGAGTAAGAGTTGAAAATAAGTTGGTGATGTGGCACAACGAGAGAGTAATAACATTAAACGCTACACCTCAGATTTTGAGTAAGAGTGGTAGAGGGAAGGGATCCCAAAATTCATGGTGATGGTGTGACTTGTCTTTTTAACCTCACTTTCTATATTTTGAGAAACATACTTTCTTATAGCCCAATTTAATGCTCTCTATATTTTGACAAGAGTTTGACTTACGTTCTTATAATTGAATGTGGTAGCGGACCTTTCCCCGTTTTATCATGAATCCTAGTATTTATTAGTTTTGGATTAATTCATAAAATAGAAAAAGTTCTTTTGGAATTTTCTCTTATTTATTTTCTCTTATTATTTTTTTGGAGAATCCTTTTGGACTTTTATAAGCTTATACATTTAGGTAAACTAACTTTTCATAATTAATTTTATAAAACTAGATATGAATTGAGTTGTAAGTACAATAGTCTGTAATTATTTTCAGATGTGGTATAATGTATAATTTACTTTATAAAATTTAATTGTAGATAATTTGTTTTCCCTAAAAATTAAACAATTTCTAAAATTAATTTCTATCTCTTTATTTTTACAAATATGGATTTAGTTGTTTATTCTTTCTTTACCTAGTTTGAGGATGAAGGAAAAGAGTGGATGGTGGTTGTTGTGTGTAAAGAAAGAGACAATTTAAAAAAAAAAAAAAAAAATTGATATTTTAATGAAATATAGTATAAAATAGATAATCTGATATAGAGTTTCATCAGTCAGGAATATTTACATATTGCAATACAAAAAAAAAAAAAAGTATGTTTTTATGCTAAAGTAGACAGGAATATTTACATATTGCACGTACATACATGTTGCCCCCATGGCTCGCCATTGTGAATGAGAACACAAGCTACCCCTTCCAAACTTTCTACCTTTAAGATCCATTACTGTAATGACAGAACAGTAGCGTTAGTTCATCAGTCAATATCAGTGAAAAAATATTAAAAGGGAAAACAAACATGCATATCTAAACGATATCAAGTATATGTCAGTCCAAATTTAGCCTAGCAGTCGCATTACTTAAACATGGTGAAACATATTTGAGCATATGTATTTCTATGAAATTTTCATATGGAGAAGACTTATAATTCATTTTATGATTCTGCCACCAAAACATCTGCCAATTTGATTAACAAGTGTGGAAAAAAAATTGGTCAAAATGTATGTATATGTAAGTTTAAACCTGACTCTACTTTTTATTCCAGAGCAAAATACATGCATATGGCTTAACACAGATTATTTCTAGATATAGCAAAAGTCCTATATCGTAGTTTTAAATCACTAACAAAATAGAAAAAAAAAAGAAAAAAAAAAGCATGCTTTCCGGTCCTTAAACCATCCAGAGGTGGCTTAACTTCCAGTCCTCCACAACTTTGAAGAGCAAAATAATGAATGACGAATATCCTTAGTAAAATAATGTCATCAATGTTGAACCCTGTCTGGGTAAAGTTTTTGATAAGTAAAAAAAGTAATTAAGAGCGCAAAGGGGTCGAACATGCGAAGTATACAAGAGATACACGAGGGAGTCAAGAAAAACAAAAGGATCTAAAAAAATTCAAACAAGTTTGAAAAACAAAAACAGCGACTAGCAGCTATCCAATCATAAAGAGTCTTCAAAAGCAGTAGCTTCAACTCTAAAGTTGTTTTCACACTGCGTCGGTATAGTTATCGTGAAATGATTAGAAGTACTCAAAACAATCATAATCTAATCCCTTCTTTTGGTGCCAAAGAGAGATAGAGAATTTGATACCCACATGAACTGACAGGGATAGATGACCAGGTATGGCATAGCTTAGACATCACATGAGAAAAGAATAAAAAATCAAGGTTCTTCACTAGGAATGATTCATACAAGCTTACTGATGAGTGCAAACACTAGAATCAAAATTACAGATAAACAAACGCCCAACACTGTAATATAAATATGCTGTACACGGAAATCTATTGCTTAACCTGGAAGAACACTTAAAACAGGGGAAAAAAAAAAAGGTATTTACCCATAATTTGAAAACCATATAGCAAAATGTCTATGTTTTGAGACTATTTAACAAAATACCCGTATTTTGGAACTTGATTTTAATACTGTGTAAAACTTGATACGCTCAAAATCGAGTTCTATGTATATTTTTAATTAAGTGGAACTCGACATTAACAATGTCGAATTCCACTTAAATTATTTTGAAAATTTAAGTAGCAAAATATGTATAGAAATCGATAATGCTGTTATCAAGTTCCAGTTGTAACTCAATTTTATTAAAATCGAGTTTAAAAAACATGAGTATTTTACTAAATAATTTCAAAATAAAAGCATTTTACTACATATTTTTCAAATTATGGGTAAATACTCATTAATTTTGGCCTATAAAACAACAACAGTAACAACAAAGAAAAAAGTAGATGTTTAGATAGGCTTGATTTCGACTACGATAGCTAAATTACATTAGGTGTCATATTGCTATGAGCCTGGTAGAAATCATTCAAAGAATGCGCGTTAGAAGTTCTGAACTTCCGTACATTAGTCATCATTTTTGTTAAACCTTCATCATCACCATCCTATATAAATTCTTCTTGCTTTATTCTTTAAAAAGTGTATTACAATGACTAAAAGACAACACACAATTCTAATTCTCTATCTACTCCCCGTGCTTTTCAAAACCAACACAAAAATTGTCTTGTTTTATTCTTTACCCCACATATGCCCATGACCAAACATACAATGAGTAAATGACACACCTATGATATACAACCATCTCTAACAAGAAACTATCTGCACATCCAACCCACATAATAATAAGAACCCAAAATCCAAAAAACATGAAAAACCAGTTGAATTGCTTAGAATTAATGTTTCTTGCTAATAAACCATGGTAAAAACATATTCCACATACAAGCAAATTAGATAACACCCTTATATTTCTATCAAAAAAAAAAAACAGCCTTATAACATTAGGAAAAGTGTTATATCTACAAAAATTTTACAACACTTTCACAACAAATCCTAAGTGATAAATTGTTATTTGTTATAATTTGAACTCACCATTGAAATTATTTTTTTGCCCGCTAATAACAACAAGTAACATCACGTCACTTAATTAGGATTTGTTGTAAAAATTATTATAAACATAACAAAAATTATCAGATACCCATTAAAAAAAAACATGTATATGACCAAACTAATGCTTCAAAAGAAAAACCCACGTCTCATAGTTCCTATTATTGGCTTCGATTTATTGTTATATACTTTGTAATTACTTGAGAAAGACACATGGAGTTGAAACTGAAACTAGGAATTGAACGGTGGAGATTGGCAAATTGGGAGTGGGTTTCCAGTGATTGTTGATGGGGATTGATCTGAGAGGGAATGGAAGGTTTCGAATTTGTGAAGCAGGAAAGTCCCACAATTTTAAGAAGAGGAATTGAAGGAAAACCCTAGCGATGCCTTTGAATCGTCTAGAAGTGGCTGATGCAAAGAGTGCAGGGAGTTTCTGCATCTAATTTTGTACGTTGAGAGAGCCCTAAAATATTCTCAATGTCATGGTGCCTCAGGATAATTGTCTTTTTTTATATATATTTTAAGACAATTATTAATCAATAATTTTAAGAAATTTTTAACAGTACTTTTATGAGAAATATAAAAAAATATTTTTTAAAAAAAGTAATTTTTCTTTTCCCATAAAAAGTTTCTAAAAATATATCATAAACCAATGCTCTTAGAACATCTGTTAACTTTTCAAAAAAAAAAAAAAAAAAAAACAAGACAACAAATAGTAGTAGGACTATGATTCATGGTTTTAAAAAGGAGAAATAGTATGTTCACAACATTTTTACAATACTTTCATAACAAATCCTAAGTTGTAAATTGTTATTGACTATTACCGGTGATGCTTCTTAAAAAAAGAAAGACTATTACTAATTTAAAAAAAAAAAGTAACTTCAAAATTAGAACTAATAACAACTTACTTTGCCACTTAGGATTTGTAGTGGACGTATCACTTTTCTCTTACAAGTTAAAACATGAAAGTTCAAAGAACCGGAAGCAGGGTAAGAATTAAGTCCAATGTATCCAAGTTCTCAAAACCTAAAGAGATTTAAGGTTTTGAATTATTAAATTATTTATGACATCATTAATAATTTAATAAGTTAATAAATAAAAAATTGAACAATTTTTAAAAATAAGTCTTCTTGATTAAAAAAATATGAATATGGTGAAATTAAATAATTCTTAAGTACTTTTTCTCAAATTTTATATAGGAAAAATATATTAAAAAAATACATGATAAACAAAAAATAAGAGTATAATTACACTTAATCCTTCAAATACAACAAATAATTGCTTAAACAAGCAAATAATTTTGATGTATCACAAATAATAATGCTAAGTATATTAGTCACAGTAAGTAATATTTATGATTTTAATTAATTATATGTTTAAAGTTTATACATTTTCTAATGGGATTATTTGATTTTTTATAAATATTATATATCTAAGTTTTTGAAACTTAATTTAAAACCATAATTTCTTCAAGGTCTGGCTCCCCTCTTGTTATAAACTCTCCTATTTCCTCCCATTTTAATATAGATGAAAGATACTTGGCTGACTAATAATCCAAAGGCAAAAAAAGTAACCATGTCACTCTCTCTCACAAATCTCTCTCTCTCTCTCTCTCTCTCTCTCTCAATTGCTCACAACCTTCAGCAAGCAAACCCACCCTCATACACCTAACACCCTTGGCAGCGGACGACAAGGAGCTGTCAGAAATAATGCCAGAGATCGATGTCATTTGAGAAGCTTGGATAGCGTATCAAAATCATTGCTACAAATATCTAGAAGCTTTACAATTGTTTTCTTTGATTTTCTATTCCTAATTTCCAACGTCTATTTCTCTCCCTATTGCCATTGATTTCATCACCACTGCGTGGCTAGGTTTCTTTCCTTTTGTTTTTTGGCACTTTATTTTTTGATATGTTTTATGGATGTATGTGTATTTTGGAGTGATTGATAATATTTATTTGATTTTACTATTTTGGGTTTCTCTAGGTTGTTCTTAGGGTTTCTTTTTAAGAGAGACGAAGAGGGACAAATTTTGAAAAACTTATTGCTCTAGTTGGCTTTAACCTCTTCTAGGTTTTTGGATTTGTCCTACCTTGTATAGTATTATGGGGCTATTAATCAGCAAGATATACTAGCTCGGCTTTTGATTAGCTTGAAGAAGTCCTAAATTCCAAATAAGTTTTGATACAAAATACTTTTTCCATACAAGGGCAATTTGATTTGTTCTTGTAACTTTCATGTGTGAAATGTGAATGTAATCTACAAAAGAAGTGCGAAATTTTTTACTTGTAAAAAAATTACATTGCAACGAAACCAGTAGAAATTAAAAAACGTAACAAAAGCGTGGAAAGAGAATTTATGTTTTCTTTCATGAACACACACATCATCTCCTTCATAACATGAACAGAAACTACA
>JARYZH020001860.1:0-21400 GCA_030021035.2 Notholithocarpus densiflorus | reverse complement strand
TGTCTCTATGTATAACATATAGTCTAAACAAATTTTTTCACATGGAAAATGACATGAAATATGATACTGAAAAAATACATGTCTGCCTAGTTTCTAATAGCTTACTAAATAGTTGAGGCCTCACTTAGTTATTCATCTTGAAAAAAAAAAAAAAAAAAAAAAAAAGGCCCTTTAATATTCACATCATAGTTGTTGGGCATATCAATGAAGGACAGCATATTTTTCACAGTATAAATGGAGAAAATATACATTATGGCACACCTAGAAATCCATGTGCTCCTGATCGGGTTCCCGGAGGATCTTCCAGTGGATCTGCTGTTGCTGTAGGAGCAAAGCTTGTTGATTTTGCCTTAGGCGAGTTTCTTTCATGGACAATTTTTATGTTTCTTGGATTTTCCTCAATAAATTTAAACAAAAAGTACTTTCTATCATAGGAACTGACACTGGAGGAAGTATAAGAGTACCTGCATCATACTGTGGAATTCTTGGCTTTCGGCCTTCACATGATGTCGTTTCTACAACTGGAGTTATTCCGATGGCACAGAGTTTTGATAGCATGGGTAAGGAACTGACCATTTGATGGCTTAAATTGAAATTTATAAACTTAATATTGTGTATATCTAAAACAAATTCAACTCTGCACCTGAAAGGTATGGCCATATGGTGATGATATTGTTGACATTGGTACATTGGTTTAGACAATGATGCAACAAGAAACTTCTGTTTTTTGAGTTTTTCCTCAATGTCTAATAACCAAAATTGCTGCTATTTTGTTTAATAGTGTGATTAGTGATTCCTCATCTATTTGGTCCTTTTAATGGCATACACTTTTTTCTAACACCAATTTCTCATCCAGGATGGTTTGCTAGGGATCCTGTGATTTTGAACAGAGTTGGACAAGTACTAATGCAATTACCTGATGTGGATCCTGTCAACCCCTCCCAGATAATTATTGCTGAAGATTGTTTCCAGCTTTCAGCCATTCCAAGTGATCGTCTTACTGAACCACTTTTTAAATCAGTGAACAAGCTCTTTGGAGGTTAGTGTATTGACCATATAAATTTGTTGGTTGTATAGTTCTATATGTGGGACGAGTTCGTACATCATATAGATTTGACTTAATTCAATCTTGTTTCTTTAGAATTTTAATTACAAAAGCCCTGTCTAGAGTGGATTTATGCAGTATCACCCTAAAAAAGATGGTAATTTACTAGAGTGTCTCCTTAATCATGTGGCGAATGAGACCTCTCAAATGCTACAAAGAGAAAGAGAGAAAGCTTAGTTCTTTATCAATTTTATGCCATATAGTATTATTTCATTGTTTTTCTGTTTCCAAACACATCCATGTTTGCACAAGTATTTTTTTCACTGAATGAGATGTCGCATCATGCTTTTCACAAATAATGCAGGTGATCTTGTAAAGCATGCAATCCTTGGGGACTATGTCAAGGAAAAAGTTCCAAGTTTAAAACAATTTATGACTGAGGAAACTGCAGATCAAGAGAACAATATACCATCTTTGGCAGCCCTTTCAAGTGCCAGGCAGCTGCTTCAAAGGTGCTGATTTTCACTATCTTAATTGATTCAAACGACTTGAATGATAACTGTGATATTGGTGTTTATCTTTCTAGATGAAAATACTGTTCTTATATAAACATTGGCTCCTGAACTTACTAATTTTGCAAAGCTTAGGTATGAATTCAAGAAAAACCATGGTGAATGGGTCAGTACTGTCAAACCTGATTTGGGTCCTGGAATATCAGAAAGGATATGGGAAGCCGTTAGCACAACAGATGAAAATGTGGATGTCTGTCACTCTGTAAGGACTGAACTACATGCTGCTCTTAATGCTCTTCTTGGGGTAATCTCTCTTTTCCTATGCTGCTGAATGTTTTAACAAAACTAGGATTGTCTATGTGGAAATCCCATAATCCCACCATTATTTTTTTTATAAATAAGTTTGGTGCTTAATATGTGATCGTGGATGTGTCTATGAGATGACAATATGTGCTTGTATGCATGCAGGTATGCCTCTATAGGACACACCCTCATCTTCCATAAAGAGAAACACCCTTGAGGCAAAAGAGGCACTAAAAAGTAAAAGATAATTTGTATGCATTAAAAATTAATTTCTACACTTAGACATTTGTTCTTTTAATCTTTTTATCTTATAAACACATCTCAATCAAATTCTCTCTAATTCAAATTTTAGATCTAGGAGTGATGTGATTGCAGTTGTTCAGTCTATTTAGCTTGAATTTATTTATGTGTGAAACACAATTTGGAAAGGAATAAAGGTAAGTTTTTTCATGCTATTGATACAAACAAGATGGAATATCAGGCCTATTTCTTGGAAATGCATCCCAAAGTGAAAGTGAAATTATTTTCTTCAAGAATTACAGATTGTTTTAAACAAATTACATATGTTGCTTTTTTTTTCTTTTTTCTTTGTCAAAAAAGATATATATATATATATATATATATATATAATGACTGGTGTTTTCCATTACAGTTGTAGTCATATTCTTTCTACAAGTACTAACTGGAGTTTAAAATTTTGAAAAGTGGCGAGGGTAGTGAAAGTTGCATTTAGTTATGACATGTTTGTATTTCAAAATTGGGTAAATTTTAGGAAGTATAGAACACCATATCTGCATCTCTTTTCTTTTTCTCTCACAAACAACCTGTAGCAGCTAAAGAAAGTGGTATCATCTCTGATAAATGAATTCAACTTTCCACTATCTTGAGTTACTCTTCTGGATGACGATTTTTCAGGATTGTGGTGTCCTGGCAATTCCCACGGTTTTAGAGCCTCCACCAAAACTACAATGTGATCCAATTTCATTAGATGCTCTTTTTGTCAAGACTTTTAGCTTGCTGTCAATTGCTGGATTATCCGGATTCTGCCAAGTTCTCTCTCTCTCTCTCTCTCTCTCTCTCTATGTGTTGTGAGGCATGACATTCCTACTTTTTCCTTGTTTGTTTTAAGACCTTTGAAAAACCACATAAAAGTTTTTCTGCATATCTACAGGTGAGCATACCACTAGGGCTGTATGATAATCTTCCTGTGGCAATTTCCTTGTTGGCGAAACATGGCTCAGATGGGTTCTTGCTTAATCTTGTTGAGTCTCTATACAAAAATATCCAAGAAGAGTTTGGCATTGCTGAGAAAAAGGGTTACTGAATTCTCTCTCCCTAATGTTTTAATGTAAGTGTTAGATCCTACTCAAAGATAATAAATTGGGATAGGGCTTTCTGCTTGCACTTTGTGTTAGGATTAATGCCCTTAAATCCTATTGTATGATTCTGTATATGATATTATGTATGATATTATGTATGACTTAATGTTGTGATTAATAAAGTTGTCTTATTATTATCTAAAATAATGGTAACTTGAATATTTGAACATTATCATATAGTCCATGAGATGCATGGTATGTGATTTAGTCACAAGTTCTTTGTAAACTCAGAATTTTAATTTGTAGTCGGTGATGAAATTTGGCATTTCATCTACGAAGACTATAACATATCAACTAAGATGATTTGTTTTGATCATGGAAGTTGAGACTTCTAATTGATATGTTTTAAGAGTTAAGACATACTGAACTGGATCGTTATGAGATTTATTATTCTCTTAACGATTGTCAAATAAATAATAAATCTCACGACTTCTATTTACATGAACTCTTAATCCTGAGAGAATAATGAATCTGGTCATGAAGTGTAAGTTGTTTTGATATATCAGGAGTGAGATCTAAAGTCACGATCAAAACCTCAGTATGTTAGGCAGCTACATTTAGTGTTGATGGAACATATATTCTCAAGATAGAATTCATAGTCTCTTAACGGAGATATAAAATATTCTCTTGAAATAAGTTTAATGGGTTTAGCTATTCAGAATGTTAGACCTAACTACTTTAGTAAGAAGTTACTAAAGTGTATATTTATGAAATTGGATTTCATAAATATATGATGAATAATTTAAAGGATTAAACCGAGTACTCAAGAATTAAAATGTAGTAATCTATAAAGTGACAGTCTACATTATTGACTTTGTATTACTACGAATATTTAATGAAGGGGTTGTATGTACAATAAAGTCTTAGGATATAATTTATTAATTAGGCCTAGAGTGCAATTATATTTATATAGTGGTATTAAATATAATTAAGAGTAATTTTGGACTTATCAAAAGTTGATAGAAAAGTTCAAGGCCCATTAGAGCTAGAGTCTTATTTGTTCCCTTTTGTCCCACTTCAAGCCACGTACTAAAGCCCAATTGGAAAGGTCCAAAAGGCTAGCTCAATTGGAAAGGTCCGAAAGGCTAGTCCAACTAGATAATCAGTTATAAAGAGAGAAACTTATAGAATTTTGTAAGAGAATGAAATGGTTTGTATGTGAGTGTTGGACACTCTCTAATTCTCCCTTGAACACATTCATAGAAACTAATTGAGAGACCACACTTCTTGTGTACAAGTGGAATTGGAGTGAAGATTAAAAGTGTTCTCAAGAACTTCTGATCTTTGGTTTTGAATTTCACCGCATCAAGGTATACTCTCTTATTTTTATATTCTAAAACTTACATAGTACATGTTATCAATTGCGAATGAAGTAAATCCGTTAATTTTCCGCTACGTATGTTTTGTATGCGATACAAACATGTGTTTTCCATCACTTTGGTGCCACAGAGGCCATTTAATCCCAAAACACTTTAATTCTCCAAGTGACTCTGAAATGTAACTAATAACTACTTGATCATCGTCAATATATTGTGCTATTTCCAACTCAATGGATTATACTTCATAGCCAGACCTTGCTCCAGTTTTATATTCAGTTTGAGACAATCAAGGAATTTTGCGCTAGATATACCTTTTGATAATAGATTTAGGTTTAAAACAATTACTTATCCCAGTTTATAATTTAATACTGGAGATTAGATGGTATAACTTGGACAAAGATTGGAGGCATTGAATAAGATGGCTAGTATTGACAACTTTGTATGCTGTTGATGTATCTAAAAACGAACTCATGTGTATGTAAACATAAAGCAGTCACATCCAGGATGATTCCTCCCTGTTGCTTTGATCTGGTGATAGTTTCCCAGGAGATGAGATGTATGTGTTTTTGATGCTCAGTGTCTCCCCAAAAATAATTTCTAAGGGCTTGTTGCAATGCGGTCCATTACATTGGCAGGAATTAAGTGGTATCCATGTGGTAGTTTTGCATTGGCAAAAGAACTGATTTGATGAGTGTTTTGTCTTACCATCCATAGATAAGAGTCTGTGTTGTCATACCCGAATTCGATGAGTGTTTTCTCCTTCTTTTATTTATTTATTTATTTTTATGTGGGCCACCTTATCATAGATGGAGGATATCCCTGCATGATTGAAACATCTGAAGCTGTGAATGTGGTTGCTCTAAAAAATCCTTGTTTACATCTATGAAGCACGGGTGCGTTTTCGGATTCGGGTGCGGATGCGGAACTCGGCAATTTTTGAAAAAGTAAAATGCGGTTGCGGCAATTAAAAAATTATTAAAAATATTTTTATTTATATTTTCTATATATTGCTAAGCATAAATTATAAAATTATGTTTTTAAAATACAACTTCACCAAATATATGCAAGACTGTGTGTAACTAATTACATACAACAATAATTAATCTATATTAAAATCTCAAATTGTTTTATAGGGCACAACTTCACACGTGTTTCATTCGTGCACTAAACTAAATAAAGCCATAGTGCTTCTGCAGTTCTTAAACACACACCTACTAGACTTCTTCCACTCTTTTTTGTTTCTCTCTCTCTCTCTACAATCAACCCATGGAAAACTACTCCTTCACTTCATACCCTGACTCTGGCGAATCCTCGCCACGCTCACGCGAAATCGACTTTGAGAATCCGCCTCCGTGGGACAATTAGCCTCACCAAAACTACAAAGCGAAGTTCATGTGTAGCTCTGGCGACAAGATCCACCCTCGTCCTCACGGCAATCAGAACTACTCCTTCACTTCATACCTTTTTTTTAAAAAAAAAAAAACTTGAATTTCGGCCTGAATCGGCACCAGTACGGCCTGACTCGGTGTGTTTCGGTGGTTTCAACCGATACGGACCAATTCGGCCTGAGTCGGCACGAATTAGCGCATATCGGGAAACGAAAAAAAAAATTGGACACGACACCGACGCACGGGTAGCGGCGTTGCTCACACGTCGCTGCATCGGACACGGGTGCAACGCCCATTTTGCCGCGTCTATGCATCCCAGTTCACATCTCAATCTTTGCCCTCTCATTCTTATCAATTTGAAATACCAAGGTATTGTTTACAGTCCGAAATAGCGAAAGGGTAGTAAGAGCATCTCCAGCAGTTTATCTAAATTCTTGTACTATTTGGACAGTGAACAATGATATTTAGCTTTTACCTACCTACTTTTTCAAATACACTTTCCAACGAATTTTCTATCCTTTTCTCCATCTTATTTAAATATTATTTCTTTATTATTTCTTTAATCTTTCTTTATTCTTTTTTTAATTTTTCTTTATTTATTCCTAACTATATTTTATAACTCTCAACTGATAAAATTTTAAAATTGTGGTTGGTTTTTTTTTTTCAATGGATCTCTTGAAGCACTTGAGATAACAAATAATATAGTCATGAGTTGTTAGTTTTTATTTATTCATTATTATTCACTACTTTATCACAAGTTTTTTAATTTTTTTAATTTTTCTAATATGAAAAAAAAAAGTGCTATGTCTACAACATTTTCATAATAAATTACATGTGTTAAGTTGTTATTGGTTCTAATTTGAATCACAACTTAAATTACTTTTTTGCCTATTCATAATAACCAATAGTAACCTACAATTTAAAATTTATTGTAAAAATATTATGAAAATATTATAGACATAGCATCCCTCAGAAAATATATATTTGATCATAAAAATTTTGTAATTATCATTCACCCAATTTTCCACCACACATGTACAGACCACTTTTTACAACCCATTGTTTCCACCACACACACTCCACTACAACTACAAACCAATTCTCCAACATACCAAAAGTTAAATAATAAAAAATATCTCATCTCGAACTCAAAGTCAAAGACTCAAAAGAGAGAGGATTTTAGCAAAGAAAAAGAAAACAGAGAGAAAGGAAGACCCGACTACAAAGATGGCAAGGAAGACAATCATGGAGATCGGGTGCCAGAGGAGGCTGAGGAAGAGGATGAGGAGTGTGATGAGTGATTAGTTCATGCAGTCAGATGGGTCTTTCTCCACAACCAATTCGCTCCGCCTCCATAGCCGCTTGTCCTTCTCCCTACCGCCGACAAAATGCGGTTTTTTGCTTTTATTGTTCGGATTTCATTAGGCTTATGAGAAAGATTGTTTTTGTGTTTCAAATCTTTTGATTGGGTTTTGTGTTTTTGTTTTGATTGTGGTATGTTTTAGTTTGTAGCCGTTGAGATAGAGAAGCACGAGAGAGTGAAGAATGAAAGAGAAAAGGATTGAGAGAGAAAGAATTACACATAACCCACCTGTGGTTTGAGCCAAAATCACTTTGTCTACCTGTAGTTTGAAAAGTGTCACTTAACCCACTTGAGGTATGTTCCGTTGTTCCATTTGTTTTCCGTAACCCACCTCAGTTAAAATCAAGGGTAAACAAGTATTTTTGCTCAAATGTTATGTCTCTCTCCTCCTAAAACAGAAAATAGCACAAAAATGCAAGAGAAACAAGATCAAAAAGTGATATTTGTCTCTCTCTCCATTCACACAAATTTTGAACATGAAGAACATGCCCAAAAAATTAAAACCCATATCAACCTACATAAGATCACTGACTTAATGACTCAGATTGTGTGAATGGAGTCATGGATATATACCCATAGACAAACCGACCCAACTCCCCTACCCAAACATGTTCCTCCACTCGCCGCCGACCCTCACTCTCTCTTCAGTTCCTCACTCTCGCCAACCCAAGCCGTGGGTTTCGCCGTGTTCAATGTGGGTTTCGGGTTTAATGGTTTGTGGGTTTGATGGTGGTAGATTTTGGCCGTGGTAGTGGGTTTGTGGCAGTGGATTTTGGTTGGTTTTGTGGTGGATTGTGGGTCAATGGTGGTGTGGCTAGATTTTGTTTGGGTTTCGTGGTAGCTGGGTTGCTGGATTTCGCCGCCATGCCTCCCCTCTTTGGGTGGATCGTGGTCGTGGTTTAATGGGTTTTGTTTTTCATTTTGTTTTTGATGGGTGGATCGTGGTCATGGTCTGGGTTGCTAGATTTTGTTCTTGATTTTTTTCTTGTTAATGGGTTTGGTAGTGGATCATGGTTGGGTTCATGGTGGTCGATCGGTGGTTAATGGTAGCTGAGTTTGTGATGGTGGGACGTCCCGAACTTGGTGAATCTGACTTTGCTAAAATCCTAAGAGAGTGTGGCGTGGAGATGTGAATATCAGTCACATTTGCTGAGTCCAAGGCTGACTTCAAAGCTTTCATGGCGGGCAAAAGGTGATCGATCAAGGTGTCATTTTTTGTGGCGAGGATTTCGTGACCGACGGTGACGGTGACAGAGATGTCGGTGTTGGCGAAGGCTTTAAGGATGTCAAGGTTGGCGTCCAAGATCTTGATGCGGTAGATGATGGTTTGGGTTTCCAGGAAGTGGGCGACTTGGGAAAGTGGTAGGAGGCTATTGGCTGCTGTTCCATAGTTGACGCTGATGGATAATGTAGCGGCAGAGGAGTGGTGGAGTGAGAACAAGGACAGGAAGATGAGAATTGGGAGAAGTTTGGGTTGTGATTTTGAAAGTTTTGCCATTGCTATTAATTTTCACAAAAACCTCCCTTTTTTATCCCGTTTCTCTTGCATTTTTGTGCTATTTTTTGTTTTTGGAGGAGAAAAACATAAAATTTGAGCAAAAATACCTATTTACCCTTGATTTTAAAATTGTTACAATGTTCTCTATTTGTAGAGAAGTACTGTAGCAATTCTAATCTAAAAAATGGAGATGAAGAAGCTGTTGGAATGAGTTTTTGGGGTGTTTTCTCTCTAAAATTGGCTTTAAAGAAGCCATTGGAGATGCTCTAAGGGCAGTCGTTATTGCACATACCGTGTGCAAATACACAATGTCCAATACACTTAAAAACGTGTGTTTTTCTAAAGGGTAAGATCTTTCATTTCTTACCACACATTTTTTGAAATAGTCGCCAATCAAATTATGAATTACGGAGGCATGCTTATAGTTTTTTGTATTTTCAACTAAAATATTTAGAGTTCAATTCACCCCAACCCTAATTATTAACGTATTAAAATGACCCTTACCAATGTTCTGAAGTGTAACTGTTGTATCATATATGTATTAGAGACTGTACACTATTATATTTGTAAAATCCAATCTGACAAGGAAATAACTAAATGAAGAAGATTTGAAATGGGGTACATTTTAGTTTAACAAACTTTTTAATTATAGTAAAATACAGTTAACATCTTTGGTATTTGAGTTAATACCAGTCAAGTTTAAGACTTTTTAAAACTGACCAATTTGATCTCTAATCACTGTGAGAAAGAAGAGAAAATGAGTAACGTTTGAGTGACTGAGAGCATTTACATCCAATTTCTACAAAAATTTCCATTTTACCATCTTAAAAGCTACTTTATCATTTATACCATACTATTTTACAACACACCCAACATCCTAACTTTTATTTTCCTATTCAACTCATTAAAATAATATAATCCAAGCTTGCTACAATACTACAGTGCCATCCTACCCAATAAAATATAATAAACATTATACAATTTTTGCTACAGTACATCCTACATTTAGGATGGCGCTATAGCACAATTGCAATTTTTTTTTTTCAATTACAAGACCGGGTAACGTGGGTTTTGGGGGATTTGTTGCTAAATTTCACCTACATATGACATACAAGAGACCCAATACTAATGCTTTAAGTATCCGTTTGGATACAGCATTTCTCCCCCAAGTTTGCGTTTGCGTTTTTTAGTGACCCCCATAGTAATGTTCACAGAGCCGCAACTTGTGAAAAACGCACTATTAAAATTTGCTATAGGGTCCTGAGCTATACAGCTAGCCTACACCTTTTGTACTTTTGTTCATTTAAATATACCTATTCTACCTTTTTTCGGTCTTAAAAAAAAAATTTGCTACGGTGTTTTTATTTTAAAAATTATTTTATTACTGTATTTTTAATAATAAATTTTTAATTTTTAGATAAATAAGCGGTATCTAAACAAAATTTAGGAACTAAATCAATCAGTTTTGGACTACGTTAGGCCAAACCTCACAATGTTTACTATATTTTAACCTTTTAATTTTATATTTAAGTTAAAATAAAAAATTCTATTCTATTATAATTACTTGGCAACATTTTCCACTTTAAAAAGATGTGAGAGAGAGAGAGAGAGAGCTCAGACATGGCAAAAGATTCAGGCTATGGTGCATTCATGGAGAAGTTCGTTCTACAACCAAGCCCATCAGCCTATGAGCTTCCTTTGAATTCACTCACCTTTGCTGTTAAAGATATGTCAGTCCTAATATACACTCTTTCACTTTTATTAGTTTTCAGTTATACTATTTATCAATCATCTTTGTCCTCCAAAAATTCAAAGCTTTCGTACTTGTTTTCTTTTGCTTTTAACTACTGGGTTTTCTCCAATTTTTTATTTTGAAGTGTGTTGGTGCGTGAAAATCATGTGCAGTAATATTCAGAGTGAGATAGTCTTTTATGAATTTTAACTATTGGGTTTAAGCCATGCTCTTTTGAAGTTTGAAGTTTGTGTATCTATATTCTTCAATTGTGTGTGCAAGCTTCTGCATCAATGTCATCTATTGTTTGTGATTTTGTGTGTGGATAATAATATCAGCAATTGGTTTTTTTTTTTTTTTTTTGTGTTGGTCTGCAGACTGCAGATTGTGTGTGTGTGTATTAGATTTGTCTTTTAAGTTTTTTATTTGGAAACAGATATGATGTTGATGGATATGTGACTGGGTTTGGAAATCCTGACTGGGCAAGGACTCATCCGGCTGCCACGTCGACAGCCTCAGCCGTTTTGTCACTCTTAAGGGCAGGTGCTACATGTATTGGTAAAACTGTCATGGATGAAATGGCATACAGGTTAGTATTGAAAATATCAATAACTTGATTACCATCTATTAACTTTTTTTTTTTTGGAATTGATAACAATTCAATATAAGATTATCAACATGTCTCTATGTATAACATATAGTCTAAACAAATTTTTTCACATGGAAAATGACATGAAATATGATACTGAAAAAACACATGTCTGCCTAGTTTCTAATTGCTTACTAAATAGTTGAGGCCTCACTTAGTTATTCATCTTGAAAAACAAAGGGGCCCTTTAATATTCATATCATAGTTGTTGGGCATATCAATGAAGGGACCGCATATTTTTCACAGTATAGAAGGAGAAAATATACATTATGGCACACCTAGAAATCCATGTGCGCCTGATCGGATACCTGGAGGATCTTCCAGTGGATCAGCTGTTGCTGTAGCTGCAAAGCTTGTTGATTTTGCCTTAGGCAAGTTTCTTTTGTGGACAATTTTTACGTTTCCTGGATTTTCCTTAACAAATTTAAACAAAAAGTTCTTCCTATCATAGGAAGTGACACTGGAGGAAGTGTAAGAGTACCTGCATCATACTGTGGAATTCTTGGCTTTCGGCCTTCACATGATGCCATTTCCACTGCTGGAGTTATTCCTTTGGTGCAAAGTTTTGATACTGTGGGTAAGGAACAAACTGTTTGATGGCTTGAGTCAAGTTGTATGTTATATTAAAATGTAGTGGGATAAAGTTCAACTCTGCACTTGAAAGTATAGCAACTGCTGATGATATTGTTCAGATTGGTAGATTGGTTTATACTGTGATGCAACAAAAAAAACTTTAGTTGTTTCGGCTTTTCCTTAACATTTCTTGACCATGTTTTTATTGTTCCAAGTTGTTACGAAATATTCATGCACTAGCTATCCGTGTCTGCTGTATGGTGTGTGTGCGCGCGCACACATTCATAATAACCTATGATACTCTTGAATGACAGAGTATAAGCATTCAGAAGTGATTTTTCCAGAACCTTAAGGTCATACTGAAATGATGAAATCATATCAACAATGATTTTTTTTACACAACAAACCAACCAATTACTGCTCCTTGTTTAATAGTATGCTACAGAAATTTCTACAGCATTTGTTGGGGGAGGATCTGATTCTTTGACGCCAACTTCTCATACAGGATGGTTTGCTAGGGACCCTGTAATACTTAATAGAGTTGGACGAGTGCTTCTTCAATTACCTGATGTGGATCTTGTCAGACCCAGTCGGATAATTATTGCAGAAGATTGTTTCCAGCTTTCGGACATTCCAAAGGATCGAGTTACTCAACCTCTTGTCAAATCAGTGGAGAAGTTATTTGGGAGTAAGTGCATTGACCATATGCCTAATTTATTTGTCTAAATTCTACATATGAGAGTATTCATACACTGCATAAATTTTAAAAAGCTCTATTTGGATTTCATAGCAATTCAAGGGCAAATGTATTATTTGGGGTGGATTTATTGAAGTAGAATGCTGTCATCCTGAAAAATATGTTAATTAACTAGATTCTCCTTTTAGGAACGCAACAAAAGATACATCTCAAATGCAGCAAAAAGAAAAACCTTGGCTCATTAGAAATCTTTCATCATAAAGAAAATTTTCATTATTTTCTTTGTCAAAATACATTTTATGTGTTTAGATCAATATGTTTCTCATTCAATGAGATTTCACTTTATGCTTTTAATAATAATGCAGGTGATCTTGTATCGCGTGCAATCCTTGAGGACTATGTCAAGGACAAAGTTCCAAGTTTGAAACAATTCATCAATAAAGGAAATGCAGTTCAAGAGTCTCATATACCATCTTTGGAAGCGCTTTCAAGTGCCATGCGATTGATTATAGGGTGCTGATTGTCACCTCTTAATTGATTCAACAATATTGAATGATAACTTTGATATTAGTCAAAATCTTATTAGATGAAATACTGTACTTAAGTAAACATTGCCAGATGAACTTATTAACCATTCAAATAACAGGTATGAATTCAAGAACAACCATGGTGAATGGATCAATACTGTCAAACCTGATTTGGGTCCTGGGATATCAGAACGGGTATGGGAAGCCCTTATGACAACAGATGAAAATTTGGATATTTGTCACTCTGTGAAGAGCGAAGCCCGTGCAGCTCTTATTGATCTTCTTGGGGTACTCTTTATCTTTCTCTTTCTTGTAATGTTTCACAAACCAAAGATTTGGCTCTATGGAAATATGATATTCCTGCAATTTTTTTAAAAAATAAAAGGTAAACGTTTCCTTTGAGTAAGTAGGAGCTTAATATGTGACAATGGATATGTCTATAAAATCACATTTATATGCTTGTATGCATGCATGTATTCATCTTAATAGTTTGTTATTATCTTTCATAAAGACAAACACCCTCTTTTATAAGGGCACGATTGATGCTAGAAAGTCAAAGATTTTATCTATCCATTAAAGATGTATATACTTAATGATTTTTCCTTTCTATATTTATACTTATACACACATCTAACATTCTAACTCAAATTCTCGAGGAATCAGAATTCAAATGTAGGAGTGATGTTATTGTCAACATCTCTTTAGGTTCATCTCATTGATGACATAAACAAAACCCAGAAAATTTGTATTTACGTTATTGATGATAATTATACCAGCATATCCAGCCTATTTCTTGGAGAAATGATCCCAAGATAAAAGTGGAATTATATTCTTCAAGAATTACCATTTGTTTTCAACAAATCTACCTTATATTATTTTGCTGCAAAAGCAATATTAATGTTGTTTTCCAATGTGGTTTTTGTCTTCTTTCCACAAGTACCTAAAAGAGTTTGGAAAGTTTTGCTTTAAATTTTTAAGGACTGGCCAGGGTAGTGAGAGTGGCATATGATTATGATGACTAATGTTTGCTTTAAAAACTGAGCAACTTTAAGGAAGTATATACCCTAACTACCTCTCCTCTCCCCTTCCAATCACAAGAAATCCTATAGTAGCAGAAATCATGACACCATCTCTCATTTATGAATTCAACTTTTACGCTAGCTTGACTAACAATGATGATTATTCAGGATTTTGGTGTCCTAGCAATTCCCACAGTTCTGGGACCTCCATCAAAGTTACAAACAGATCCAACTATTTCAGAAAATTTTTGTGACAGGACATTCAGCTTGCTGTTGATTGCATCAGCATCTGGATTTTGTCAGGTTCCCTCTCTCTGTGAGACATAGCAGTCTTATTTTTTTCCTTTGTTTGTTTATGTAAGATCACCTTTGGAAAAACTTATAATTTCTTTCTGCATTTCTACAGGTTAGCATACCAATAGGGTTGTATGATAATCTTCCTGTCTCAATTTCCTTGTTGGCGACACATGGTTCAGATGGGTTCCTGCTCAATCTTGTTGAGACTCTGTATGACACTCTCAAAGAAGAGGTTGGCATTGTTGAGAAAATGGGTTCCTGAATTTTGTCTCTTCCTAATGTTCTTTTTCTTGCATGCCAAATAGGCTCTTTCTCTTTCTTCTGGAAACAAATGATACTCTTAAGTGGCTCTGAAATGTTTCTAATAACTACTTCATTATCATTTTATTTCATTAAATAATGCAAATCCATTTCCACTTGAATGCCTTAACTTCAAAGGCCTGGACTCTCTCAGCTCTAACTACAATTTGAGATTATTAGAGCATGTTTCACATTGGAGATTAGAGATCCTTTTATGGTAACAGATACAGATGCTGATTTAATATTTGAAATAATAATTTGATACTGGGGATTATATTGTATAATGTGGACCAAAATGTTAGCCATTGAATAAGATGGATAGGATGATGATAACTTGGTATATTGTTGATGTATCTGAAAAACCAACTCAAGCTTAAGTTTTTTTTATTTTTTTTTTTGCGCTGAGAAAATCAAGTTTATGTAAAACATATAGCAATCACACTTTAGTATAGAAAGAGTACCTGCAAGATTAGTTATGCTTCATTTGGTTACCAAGAGGAAAAGAAAGAAGTGGTGTGACACCTAGCAAAATAAAAGAAAATCCATATTTAACCAGCGATAAGGCATTTGTAAATCAAATAAATTGTCTCAAAAACCAAATTGCATGTTAAGTCATCTGATCTCCCAAAATGACCAAATGATTTAAACCCTATAAAATTTAGGTTGGGTTAGGTTCATCACGAAGATCTTTGAAGCTTAAGTCAAAGAAACATATTAGTTCCCAATGATGACATAAATAATTCCATGTCTATGCTATTACTTAACATGAGAGATATTATGGACCAAGAAATTCCAAATATTCATTTTATTCATTGTCAATTAGTAAGATTCTTAAATCAAACTTAAGATATATAGATTTAAATTATCGTAGCCCTTGATCACCTCACCCAATTGGATGTTCAAAACCTATAATGAGGTATCATACTTTGATAATTTCACCTTCAATTTGACATTAAAGTATTTAGAACATCAAAAGCCCAAATTTGGCCTAAGTCCTAAACTTAACGATTTTAATTATTTGATTATGCTCAAAATTATAATGTTTTCACCCAATTGGTATTATAAAACCCTAATTAGATGTAAAAATTACATATTATTTCATCCGATTTTATTAAACCCTTATTTGATTGAAAAATACTAATTTTATCAATAAACCTAATATTTAAACCCCCTTTTTTTGTTAAATAATTTCACTTCGATCAAACTCAGATCTAATTGGGTGTTTAAATATTGTATTGGAACTCTTAGGGTCCGTTTGGATAACGCTTATTTTGCTGAAAACTGAAAACACTGTAGCAAAATAAATTTTAAATGTGTGAATAATGTCGTGAAACTCATTTTTAATATTTTTTTTCTGAATAAAGTACTTGTGGGTCTCGTGAATAGTGCACGGGACCCACTAAACAATGCATAGTGTCTCCTAAAATGCGTGCATAAAAAAAATTTTTAAAAAAAAAGCCCAAACGCCCAGACACAAGCGCAATCCAAACAAACAATTAATATAGAGAGATCAATTTAATGAATTAACAAACGGATGCAATTTTTAAGAATTTGTTAACAAGCCACTATTTTTATCAATTAGTGGTTTAAATCTTCAATTTGGCTCCTCGATTTTATGATTTCATAATCAAATGAAAGAAAACATAACTAGAACATAGAAATCCCTAAAGCATGTCTTGGACCTAACCTAACTTTCAAATTTCTCCAATTTTAATTAAAGAAATCTGATTTAAGTGAAATTGGTCTCAAATATAGAAAGATAAGCTTGATTGAATGAAATAAAAGAAGGATCCAAAATTAGTTTAAAAAATGAACTTTTTTAAAAATATTTTGGTGAGGTTTGTCAGAAGCTACTAGCAACGGCACTAGAAAAAGCAGGGAAAGAGTTGGTTAGGGGCAAGAGAGGCCAACTAACACTAGTTAGTTCTTGGTTCGATCTAAAATGCTTCATTTATGGTAATTTGGTTGTTAAAAACAATTTTCTGATCAAAAATTTTCATTTTTCGATAACTCTACTATGTGTGCGTTTGGGTGGGAATGAAAAATGAAAATTATTTCACTATTCAGCTTATTTTTGCTACTATTCATGTGCCCCACTGCACTTTTTGGCACTATTTATGGATCCCACTGTGCTATTTCAACTAAATTTTATCTTTATCTACAGTACTTTCAGTAATAATTTTTCAGTTTCAGCAAAATAAGCGGTATCCAAACATACTCATAATGATCCTCCTAAGAGGGAGAATTGGGCTCTAGCGTTTCTACTAGAAATTAGAATTATGGGTTTAAATATCCTAGGGTTCTAGGGTTAGACGAAATATGTTTTTTATTTTTATTTTTTTTGAAATCTAAATTTAAAATTTTAATTTAATTTGTGCATATCACAAACGAAATTTTTTTTAGTTTTCCTAGAAGAAATGAAAGAAAAGTAAAATTTTCATTAGGTTTCCTAGGAGAAAAAAAAAAAGAAAGTGAAATTTATAAAAACCCTCCAATAGTCCTATGTCGTCTTACTCCTAATCTCCTACCCTCAAAATAGTAGTGAGGTCTTAAATGTACTTTTATTTCCCCTTAAAATAGTACCACTAAGTGAGTGAGCTGGATAGTACCTCTCCATACCTTAAATGCACGAGAACTTAGGGTCTCAGTTTGGGCAAATTTTGCTACAATAGACATGCTAGAGATGATATTAGTAATCAACAATGCTGTTAGCTGAAATTAAGTATGTCCACTATCTTCTGTATCAGCCTGATTTTCCCAGGTGGATATATGATCTTCTCTATGTGAAAGATGCTACAAACAAAGATAATACCTAAAACTACCAACAAACAAAGAGGCGCTACAAACCTAGGTATTATCTCTCTTTATATATATATATAAATATATATATTTATAGATATATTTTATAGAATATGTAACTACTAATAGTAATCAATAGTACTGTTAGCCGAATTTCTCAGTCTGAAACCTTGAATATAAACCAGAAGCATCCATATACCGTGAGGTGATTTATCACTGGATGTTGTCCTGTTAATCTCTAATTGCAAGCACCTTATGGCGCAAGCATGGACCGTCCATCTACTTCACATATACCATGAGGCTAAGGAATGTGGGGATGCACTAGCTAAAAGGGGACGTCAACAACAGAGCATTTTGGAAGTTTATAATACACACTCATCTTTTGTATACATAGCTTTTGTATGAGATATGAAGCACCTCGAGACTAGTAGGCTATATCCTTTGGAGGTTTTTAAGCCTGTTGTTGTATAAACTCTTTTATATATAAATAATACTTTCCCCTTTTATCCAAAAAAAAAAACCAGAAGCATCCAGATTTATTAAGTACAAAACAACTTCAGCAGGAGGGACTGAATAAACTATAAAATCTACATACTGGTATTATTGAATGTACCTAATAACTTGGTAATTCGTATTATGGTAGGCCCACAACTATAAAGCTTTTTCTCCTTGTTTTATTTATTTATTTATTTTTATGTGGGCCACCTTATCATAGATGGTGGATATCCCTGCGTGATTGAAACATCTGAAACTGTGGATGTAATTGCTCTAAAAAATCTTTGTTCACATCTCAATCTTTGCCCTCTCATTCTTTTCAATTTGAAATTCCAAGGTATTGTTTACGGTCCGAAATAACTAAAGGGTAGTAAGGGCAGTATTTATTAGGGGTAACAATTCGTGTTCACGTGTCAGGTTCGTGTCATGTCGAGCCATATGCATTCGGCTATATAGGTTGACCCGAACTCTACCCGTTTAGTAAACGTGTTAAGAATTCTCAATCCGAACACGACTTATTAATTAAACAAGTCGACCCAACCCGATACGTTTAACTTGTTTAATTAACAAGTCATATAAAGGTCAATACAAATGACTCATTTAATAATCTATTTGATTAATAGGTCATACCAAATCTATATAATTTTTATCAATTCTCATATATCTAAAATTAAAATACAATTATAACTATAAATATAGTAATAAACATATAAAAACAACCATTAATTAAGTAATAATATCAAAATATCTAATAATTTTATAAGCTAAACGGGTCAGACGGGTTCGCATGTTGAACACGAACATGACCCGTTTATTAAACGGGTTAGTCGTGTCGGGTTCACGGGTCGTGTCAGATTTTGTCACCCCTAGTATTTATTGCATACACGGTGTATAAATACACAACGTCCAAATACACTTAAAAATGTGTGTGTTTTTCCAAAGGATAAGATCTTTCAACTTTTTCCTACCACACATATTTCAAAATAGTCGCTAATCAAATTATGAATGATGAAGGCATGCTTATCCCTTCGTATTATGGAAGGCCCACAACTATAAAGTTTTTTCTCCTTGTTTTATTTATTTATTTATTTTTATGTGGGCCACCTTATCATAGATGGAGGATATCCCTGCATGATTGAAACATCTGAAGCTGTGGATGTGGTTGCTCTAAAAAATCCTTGTTCACATCTCAATCTTTGCCCTCTCATTCTTTTCAATTTGAAATACCAAGGTATTGTTTACAGTCGGAAATAGCTAAAGAGTAGTAAGGGCAGTCTTTATTGCACATACTGTGTGCAAATACACAATGTCCAAGTACACTTAAAAACGTGTGCTTTTCCAAAGGGTAAGATCTTTCAACTTTTTCTTACCACACACTTTTTGAAATAGTCGCCAATTAAATTATTAATTACGGAGGCATGCTTATACTTTTTTGTATTTTCAACTAAAATATTTAGAGTTCAATTCACCCCAACCCTAATTATTAACGTATTAAAATGACCCTTACCGATGTTCTTAAGTGTAACTGTTGTATCATGTATGTATTGGAAACTATACACTATTATATTTATAAAATCCAATCTGACAAGGAAATAACTAAATGAAGAAGATTTGAAATGGGGTAGATTTTAGTTTAACAAACTTTTTAATTATAGTAAAATACAGTTAACATCTTTGGTATTTTAGTTAATACCAGTCAAGTTTAAGACTTTTTAAAACTGACCAATTTGATCTCTAATCACTGTGAGAAAGAAGAGAAAATGAGTAACGTTTGAGTGACTGAGAGCATTTACATCCAATTTCTACAAAAAATTCCATTTTACCATCTTAAAAGCTACTTTATCATTTATACCATACTATTTTACAACACACCCAACATCCTAACTTTTATTTTCCTATTCAACTCATTAAAATAATATAATCCAAGCTTGCTACAATACTACAATGCCATCCTACCCAATAAAATATAATAAACATTATACAATTTTTGCTACAGTACATCCTACATTTAGGATGGCGCTATAGCACAATTGCAATTTTTTTTTTTCAATTACAAGACCGAGTAACGTGGGTTTTGGGGGATTTGTTGCTAAATTTCACCTACATATGACATACAAGAGACCCAATACTAATGCTTTAAGTATCCGTTTGGATACAGCATTTCTCCCCCAAGTTTGCGTTTGCGTTTTTTAGTGACCCCCATAGTAATGTTCACAGAGCTGCAACTTGTGAAAAACGCACTATTAAAATTTGCTATAGGGTCCTGAGCTATACAGCTAGCCTACACCTTTTGTACTTTTGTTCATTTAAATATATCTATTCTACCTTTTTCCGGTCTAAAAAAAAAAATTTGCTACGGTGTTTTTATTTTAAAAATTATTTTATTAATGGATTTTCAGTAATAAATTTTTAATTTTTAGATAAATAAGTGGTATCTAAACAAAATTTAGGAACTAAATCAATCAGTTTTGGACTACGTTAGGCCAAACCTCACAATGTTTACTATATTTTACCCTTTTAATTTTATATTTAAGTTAAAATAAAAAATTCTATTCTATTATAATTACTTGGCAACATTTTCCACTTTAAAAAGATGTGAGAGAGAGAGAGAGAGAGAGAGCTCAGACATGGCAAAAGATTCAGACTATGGTGCATTCATGGAGAAGTTCGTTCTACAACCAAGCCCATCAGCCTATGAGCTTCCTTTGAATTCACTCACCTTTGCTGTTAAAGATATGTCAGTCCTAATATACACTCTTTCACTTTTATTAGTTCAGTTATACTATTTATCAATCATCTTTGTCCTCCAAAAATTCAAAGCTTTCGTACTTGTTTTCTTTTGCTTTTAACTACTTGGTTTTCTCCAATTTTTTATTTTGAAGTGTGTTGGTGCGTGAAAATCATGTGCAGTAAAATTCAGAGTGAGATAGTCTTTTATGAATTTCAACTATTGGGTTTAAGCCATGCTTTTTTGAAGTTTGAAGTTTGTGTATCTATATTCTTCAATTGTGTGTGCAAGCTTCTGCATCAATGTCATCTATTGTTTGTGATTTTGTGTGTGGATAATAATATCAGCAATTGGTTTTTTTTTTTTTTTTTTTTTTTTTGTGTTGGTCTGCAGACTGCAGATTGTGTGTGTGTGTATTAGATTTGTCTTTTAAGTTTTTTATTTGGAAACAGATATGATGTTGATGGATATGTGACTGGGTTTGGAAATCCTGACTGGGCAAGGACTCATCCGGCTGCCACGTCGACAGCCCCAGCCGTTTTGTCAGTCTTAAGGGCAGGTGCTACATGTATTGGTAAAACTGTCATGGATGAAATGGCATACAGGTTAGTATTGAAAATATCAATAACTTGATTACCATCTATTAACCTTTTTTTTTTTTTTTTTTGGAATTGATAACAATTCAATTCAAGATTATCAACGTGTCTCTATGTATAACATATAGTCTAAACAAATTTTTTCACATGGAAAATGACATGAAATATGATACTGAAAAAA
>JARYZH020001859.1:0-21416 GCA_030021035.2 Notholithocarpus densiflorus | reverse complement strand
TCCAGCCTATAATTCTCAGCCCGTAGCCAGAGATCCTTGGAAGAGGGAATTTTTTTCTCAAAGAGCAGCTTGTTTCGACAGTTCCATATCATCCAGCAAGCAATACAGAGAGTGTCAAATTCTGGCTGAGATAAATTCTTGAGAGCAACCTCCATTGCATCAATAAAGCTAATCTGATTTGGTAACCTGAGACCCAGTGGCGGATGATCAAAGGGACTAGAGGGGGCCAAGGCCACCCCTGTCTAGAACACAACCCCCCCCCCCCCCCCGACAAAAACATTTTGAAAAATATATATTTTACTATATGATGTAATTATATTTACAAGTAGCTCCTTTGGAAAATACAACTTGGCCCCCTCAATTTGTTATTAAATGTCTAAATACGTTTTAGTGTAAGCATAATAAACAAATAATTAAGTAATAATCCTCTCATAATATATGTCAAAAGTGACGATATATTAAGTTGTAAATAGCATTAGTGTTTTTTAACTTTTTGGTGTGTAAAATGTAATAATAACTTTCCAAGTATAATGTTTTTTTTTCTTCATTCCATGTAATTTTCAATCGTTTTAACCACATATCTATAGTTTTTAAGTGATTTAATTACAATCTTTGGCTGCCAGCAAATTGTTAAAAAAAAAAAAAAAAACTGTGTTTCATTTAATATACAGGTAACTTATAAATCATAGAATACATAATATACAATGACGTACACGGTATTCTTTTACATCTAAAAAAAATTGAAATAGAAACATAAAATATAAAAAGAATTCTTCAAAGCATTTTACATATAAATGATAATGATACAAACTTTTTCCTTCTTCTTGAGTTTTGTGTTGTTTAGATATAAAGTACTTGGATACAATTTATAAATATATATATATATATATATATATATAGTTTAGGTTAATCTTGGCCCCCCAAAGAAAACTTTCTGACTCTGCCACTACTGAGACCATTCCAGAAAGGTGTTTGTCGCCAAACAGCTTGTGCAAATGAACACTCCTAGAATAGATGGCTACACGTTTTAGCTTCATCGACACACAAAGCACAAGAGAAGAGAAGGAATTTGCAATCTTCCTATCAAAAAGCTTAGTTTGTGTAGGTAGACCGTCATTACATGCTCTCCAAATAAATGTCTTGATCTTAGGCAGGATCATAGAAGACCAAATATGTCACGTCCCAAACCCAATACCTGGATTTGTGACTATGATCGGCATGTTAATATCAAGCTTAAACCTGATATTAACAAGAACCAACTAAACTTATAAACAAAAACTTTCCTCTTTCTTATCATTCTTATTTCTTTACTTTCTTAATATAAAATTTTCACTTAATATTCAAAGCATCTACACTATACTCAAGGAATAACATAATCCACTAGTCATTTAAATTCCACATTTTCACATAATACATCTCTAATTACACTAAAATATACAACTCCAATCAGAAGATCCTAAAATACACAATACTACAAAGCTAAACATCAAATTGCTAAATTAGGATCTATACTTTCAAAACTAAAACCAGCTCCTTCCAAAACTCGACTAGGGCTCCCTCTACTCCAAAATAAAACCTATTGACTAAAAGAGTGGAAGGGATGAGCTACACAGCTCAATATGGGTAAGTTACACGAGAATTTAATAAGAATGCATGTAAATCAAATCATTTCATTTTATGATTATTCAGATAGGAGAATATCTTTTCATGCATAGTATTTTATACTATTCATAATTATATCTTATACGCTCTTCATAAGAAAATATTTTTTCTCCTTTTTCTTATCAGAATAATATTACAAACCCTTTCAGACTGAATTTCTTTCATTTCTTACAAAGTCACGAAATATAATATTGACTGTTTAAAATCATATATATATATATATATATATATTCTTATTACAAAATAATCATTTTGACTTAAATCAAATAATGGGTAACTTTGTCTTAAATTAGAAACATCTTAAAGAATAACAAAACTTTTCTTCATAAACTTCTTCTCATAAAATATTATAACTTTCATAGTCACAATTTTTTTTTTTTTTTTTTTTTTTTGAGGGGGAATAAGGTAATCTGATATAGAAATGTTGGGGCAAATCTGGTATTACCTTTGTTTTAAGGGTTTAGGGTTAGGTTTTGGTGGGGAATAGGCTAGAAACTAAGAGGGATAATAGGGTTTCCAAAGGGACAAGGATTAGTAGGGTTTGGGGATGAAACAAAGGAAAACAATCAAGGTTTGGGTGGCTGTTCCCGTGTTGTGAATAGTGATTTGTGAGCAGTAAAATTAAAGAAAGAAAATAAATAAATTTTAGGAATCACACCTAAACTTCCTAAGCATCACACCTAGGGTTCCTTGGTATCACACCTCGGAGAAGGTTGCATCACACAAACCATAAAGAAAGCATAGCACTTAAATTCTGAAAATATTCATTATTAATCAACTCAATAGAAAGTACTACAACTCTTTAAATAGAATACTAATACCCAATCCTAGTTGAACTAGGATTTCTTAAAACCCTAATAAGACTTGGAATTGGACTCAGGCTTTTACTACTAAGCCCAACTAAATAACCAAATTTAAAATAAAGCCCAAAAGAAGATCTAATGGACTGTTAGCACAGCACATTCCAGAATATTATGAAATTACAAAACTGTCATTGATACATAAAATCAAATAAAATATAATAAATATGTCTTCCCATTGCCTCTTGCATCATTCTCCCTTGGTTGGGGAAAACTTGACCTCAAGTTTTAAAGTGTTGAAGTAAAAAGAATTTTGGTTTCTTGAAGTGCATCCTTGACATTGAATAAACACTTTGAATTTGAATTTCCTTTTGTTTCTTCATTTGTGTCAGCTATGATGATAATGATACACCCACCAATTCAATTGACCCGTTAAACTTTTCAGGAATGACAAAATTAATATCTTGAAAAGTTGGTGTAGGCAATAGAACCCTACTTTGGTAAGCAACATGAACTTGGGAATAAGATGCTTCGAGTGTTATATTCTTCACTTCTTCCTTGTAATTTTGATACGCTGCCTTTTCAATTTCAACTACTTCATCAATAGTTGCCATCTCTTTCGAATCTTGTTGTATTACTTCAAGCTTCCCCTGATCACTTGCATCAATCTTCAACTTAGCATCCCTTATGTTGCTCACTAGACAACTTGTACCTTTGACAAAGTCAATAGAGTACTCATGCATAGGACATAAGGGCTTTGATAAATCTTTCAAAGAAAAATTAGTGCAATCTTTGGAAAAATATGCTGGAATTTGAGGAACTTCTATAGGCTGGTCAAGTTTTATTTTGGTAGCTTCTGTTGCTACACCATAATTTTTAGCTTCTAAATCTTTTCCTTCAATAACTTTTGGCTTTGATACTTTAAATTTTATCCATCTCAACTATGGTCATAGGTTTCAAACAACCTCCTTCTCACCAACCATTAGAGCGTAGGTGTTTTCTTTCTCATTATGTTGGACATTTTGATCAAAGAGCCAAGGTCGACCAAGAAGGATATGTGTAACTTTCGTAGGAATTATATCACACATGATAGAATCACTATAAATACCACAAGAAAAAGAAATAAGACATCTGTGAGTTACCGGCATAGAAGTATTATCTGTGCAAGCCACTTTGTATGGTTGAGGATAAGGTTCAACCAGAAACTTAAGGCATTCAACCGTGGAAGATGACACAACATTCATGCAACTCCCCCCATAAAAAATAAGCTTCTTTGCTTGGTTTCCACAACGAACCAACATCTGAAATATTGAAGTTCGCCTCCAATCCTCTTTATCTACTTTAGGGGCTACTAAAATACGTCTCACTACAGATAAAAAAGAAGTATCTACTTCATCCTCCTCCAAGTCATCCATAGCAAAATCTCCATAATGAAATGCATCCTCCATATGACCTTCATCTTGCTCACAATCACTCAATTTCCCCCTAAACAATCTCCTTGATCGTGTAGACATGATGCAAAATCCCTACTCTGATACCAAAACTTAACCTTTCATAAAGAATAGATATCTGATAACTTTTTAACATAAGCTTTCATCAGAAGCTTTATCTTTAAAGAAAAACAAAACTTCAGAAACTTTTATCTTTAAAGAACAACTTTTCTTTTTGATAGGCCAAAAATGTATTGACCCCTTGTGATAAATTAATTGATTAATTAGCCAAGTTTATTAATTAATCAAATTAACATGTAATGTACGTGGTAGCACAAACAAATCACCAATTAAACTAGGTATGTAGCGGAAATTAAATTGACACGGTGATTTGTTTATGAATGGGGAAAACCTACATGGCAAAAACCCCACCGGGTGATTTTAAGGTCACCACTCCCGAGAATCCACTATTATCAAAACAAGCAGTTACAAGTAAAGGAATCCCAGTACCTTATACCAACCTATAGTTGAACCCTTACCCCAATACCCAATTGGACTTGTTCTGTAGTGACAATCTCTCATTTCAATGCACGGCTCCCAGTACGTGACTAACCAATTGCGCGGATCCTAGTACGCGACTTGATCACCAACTAGAGAAGGATGTCGGCTTCAAAGTTCTTCTGTTCATCACACGATGAAGATCATGAAGTTGCTTGGTCACAAAACCCTATGGTGCACAAACACAGTAGCTTCTTCAAGAGAAAGAAGAACTAGGGCAAACTAGGTTTCCGGTCACACTCTTCTTCACACTTATAGAATTTGCTCTTATGCAACTTGTGTCACCTTTTACGGCCCTCAAAATAATCCTTATATATGTTTAGGGTTGTGAGAAAAGAAAGCCTAAACATACATTCACGGATTGGATGAAAAACAGCTTGAAAAACTGAATTTCATAAACTTCGATAGATAGCCATCTATTGAGCTAGCTGTCGAGCCACGGGCTTCAGCAGCTTTTAAACCTCGATAAATGCTAGCTATCGAGCTTTAAAATCTTGCACTTTCTCACTTGAGTCTTGGATAGACTTGCATGACTTTAACACTTGAACTTGAACCTTGTTTCTTGAAGCATTAAACACATCCTAGATCTATCCATTTACAAGTAAAGTGCGTTTTGTCAAAGGATTAACCAATTACATAAAATGTTGACATATGTTCCTAACATTGAATCACATACGTCCTAACACTTTTCATCATAAACTTCTTCTTTTCATGAGAGCTTTTAACTTTTCATAATGCATTTCAACAAAATCATTCTCTCATGATCATAAAATAACATAGCTGTTCATAATTAACATATTGGTTAGTCCATATCTAATAAGACTGTACAGATTTGTGGTGCATGTGCACGATATTGTCTGCTCTGGGACGTCACAAAGACGGGCACCCCCATTTCCTCCAACTTTCAGATATTGTCCGCTCTGGGACGTAACAAAGATGGGCACCCCCATTTCCTTCAACTTTCAAATATTGTCCGCTCTAGGACATCAGAGTTACAGGCACCCCCATTTCCTCCAACTTTTAATGGCCAATCAGATAGATTTTTCCATGGAAAGCCAGTAATTTAACCCCTATTGGCCGAGTTCAGATCGCCAGAGGACATAACCTAAAAACATTTCATACTTATACATCGTACTGAAATTCATAGTTTACATAACATTTCATAATAACAGCATTTCCATTATTTTCTTTAAACATCATGTTTGTGGAATTAGTAATAGCATCAATATGTTTAAATCATATACATAAGATTTCGAAAGCTCACGAACATATATTTGTTTGAAACATGATTATATGTCATATTTCTAATCAAGAACCTTTTAATGCATAATACACTTTAAAATAACCTCATGACTTATCAAATGCCCATATAACTTTTCTCTTACTTGAAAGCAGAGGAACCGAGAGCCTAAAGTAGAGGGAGCTCAAACGTAGATGCTGGTAACACCTATACCAAATATCAAAGCTTATTACAATCAATTCTACCTTCGCATAAACTTATAGATACATCTCAAAAACCTAGCTCTCAAAATCAAGAAAATCCTAATCCCACCTCAAAGAGGTTCCCAAAACACAAATTACATGTATCAAACAACATGGTGTACCAAACAAAGAGAATCCCCATTTTCATGTTCATGTTCATGTTCATATCATATTGAACATATTAAATGGAGCTAAACTCAATTCTTAATATGTTGGTCCATGCACTTCAAGCAAACTACATAGTCAAGAATGCTTAGTATGGCCATTTAGTATACAAACTATCGCTATTATGCCCAAATGGCTTAGCCCTAATGGGCCTTTTACTTCAAATAACAATGCAAATAGTTTGCCTTATTTTATTGATGTAATAATATGGTACAAATAATATAAATAAACATTTCCTAAATAAGGGTCAGTAAGAGCAAAGACTTGCTGTATTCCCATGCAATAAGCCAGCCTAAACATGGTGATAACATAATGATGGTAGAACTTATTATATAGTCTACTAATTCATAAGAGTTATATTTCATTTGAAGACAAATCTTCATAGATTAGTTAGTAGACATACATATATCTTTCTTTTACTTTGTACAATATAACATTATGATATTCCTAAATAACACATCACTAGATTAATGCCATACCTATAAAGAACCACTATGAATCATCTCTAACCAAAAAATAAACAATTTCATATTTAGGCTTGAATTTATCATAATGGAAAGAATAAGGCACTGAGACATGCATTTTCACTCAAAACACTAAATTAACCACCATAGTTTTAATATTTCCCAACATGAATAAATATATATATATATATATATTCGGGTGAGAGAGGGGAGGGATTGTTGCTTCAACTAGAGAGATGTAAGGCTTCGGGGGAGGGAAGTAACAGAGAGGGAATTAAAGAGTAATGCTCAGGATACAGAAAAGTGCACAACTTTGTGCCACAACTCGTCATGTGGCGAGTTGTGATTGGTGTAAGTGTGATGGTGGGCCATGTGGGGACACACCTGCACCAATCACAACTCGCCACGTGGCGAGTTGTGGCATAAAGTTGTGCACTTTTCTGTGTCCTAAGCATTACACAAAATTAAAACATGAGAATGAACTTGGGGTGGGAATGTTCAAGAAGATAGAATAGGATGTGGGTGAGGGGTGAGGTGTCATCCGTGTAGAAAAGGGAAAGTGGTACGTGTAGTTCTATATCTAATACAATAGCTAAGTAGTACATAATTACTAATTTACCATTTCATATTACTAAAATTACAATTAAACTAATCTTTGAAAATTACACCTTATTTACCTTCCACATCAATATAGTGTCCTCTTTTAATTCTAAATTTCCATTTACTTAAAAATACTATTTAATTATCATCAATAAAATGATATAGACATACTTAGTCACTAGGGTTGGAGGTGCGGGATATTACAAAATACTTGTCCAAAAGGAATGCAGCCAAGTGGGATTGGATGTAGAGGCCGAAGTGCCCTTAGAGCTTTTTTCAATCTCCAATTGCAGAAAGTAGGCACTCCAGACTGAGAAGCAACCCGACCTGGTTTTAGTCCAGATCAAAACATCCGCAGGTCTTAGGGTGCTTAATGGGATAGCTTTAATAATAGATGCCTCAAATGGAAAGTGTAAGGACTCAATAAGAGAGGATTTCCAGAATGGCTGGGGGGGATGAAAAATCCATAAGATCAGATACTTTAGCTTCAGTAGGTAGAATGGTTCGAGGAGAGCAAATCTTCTACGATGTTTCCAAGGGAAGCCATTTATCAAACCATATACTGATCAAAGACCCATTCCCAACCCTCCATTTGCTACCTTGAAATATAAGGTCTCTTCCAATGTGATGCTTCTCCAAACATATGAAGAATGAGTTGGAATAGCTGCTTCTAAAAAGGAAGTGTTGTGAAAGTACTTGGCTATGAAAACTTTGTAAAAAAGAGTCCTGGCAATGTAACTGCCTCCATCCCTGTTTTGCAAGTAAAGCAACATTAAAACATTTCTGGTCCCTAAATCACCATCCTTCTTTGTCAAACACAAGTGCTTCCAACTTAACCAATGCATTTTCTTTTCTTCATTTTTTTGCCCCCACCAAAATTGTCCCATCATTGAATTGATCTGATCATAGAAGCCAGAGGGGAGTAAGAAGCAATTCATGACATAAACAGGTATTGCTTGAGCCACGAATTTGATCAATACTTCTCTACTAGCCTGAGATAAAAGTTTGGTCTTCGACCCATTTAATTTGGATTGAATCCAAAGCTTCAAATCTGCAAAAGCTTGTTTCTTCCCTCAACCAATGATTGGAGGTAAGCCAGGTAGTTTTCAAGGGGTTAGTAGATGTGGCATTCAAGAAAGACCTAATGTCATCCCTTGTTAAGTGTGGAGTGTTGGTGCTGAAGAAAATTGAGGCCTTATCACAATTTATTTTCTGCATCGAAGCAGATTTATAAATCTACAAAATCTCTTTAATAATGCTGCATTCAGATAGTAAGGCTTTACAGAAAAGCAAGTTGTCATCAGCAAATAGTAAATGAGTTATTTGAGGGTCATTCTGAGAGATACTGACTCCATGTAATTGTCTTTGTTTTGCTTCATGTCTTAGGAGAGCAGAGAAACCTTCAGAGCATAGTAAAAATTGATGTGGAGAAATAGGATCCCCCTGTCTAATGCCTCTAGAAGGTTTACTGTAGCCCGATGGAACTCCGTTGACCAATACAGAATAAGACATAGATGAAATCCCAGCTATTATCAAATCGACCTATCGATGATGAAACCCCATCTTCAACATAAGAGCTTTCAAGTAATCCCATTCCACCCTGTCATAAGCTTTACTCATGTCTAATTTCAAAGCCATATGTATTGTGTTGCCCTGTTGTTTAGACTTCATGTAATGTAAAGTTTCAAAAGAAATAAGAATGTTATCTGTGATCACTCTCTCAACTACAAACGTGCTTTGATAGACAGAGATAATTCTTCCCAAAATTCTTTCGAGCCTATTAGCCAGAACTTTTGAGATCAGCTTGAAGATGACATTACATAGGCTAATGGGTCAAAAAAGGGACATGAGCTCTGGATTCTTTCTTTTTGGAATAAGAGTGATGTGAGAAAAATTGATGCTTTGTAAAAAATTTCCAGAATTTATGCAATCAATAACAGCATTAGAGACATCAATACCCACAATATGCCAATATTTCTGAAAAAATAAAGGATTCATACCATTGGGGCCGAGAGCTTTGGTTGGATACATTTGAAAAAGAGCTTGCTTTACCTCCTTTTGTGAAACAATCTCTAACAACATATCATTCATTTCTAGAGTAACCACCTCTTGGATATGATCTGTAACTTGTTGAACTGAATTAATGGAAATGCTTGTGAACATTCCTTGGAAATAGTCAGCTGCCACCCTTTCTAGACCAGCTTGTTTAGAAAACCATTTACCAGATGAGTCTTGTAGCTTAGTAATCTCATTACTTTGTCTCCTCTGGGAAGCCACTGCATGGAAATATTTAGAATTTCGATCCCCATCCTTGAGCCAAGAAATCTTTGAGCGTTCATGCCAGTAAGTATTCTCCTGGGCTATTAATTCATTGAGCTCTGCTCGAGTGATATTCTGACAAGGGGAAAGTTGCTAATTACCAGGATCTACTTGACAATCCATTTCAAGATTGGTGAGTAAAATCCTTTTTCCTTTAATAGACTTAATAAGCCCTCTTGCATTACCACCACCCCATTGAAGAAGAGCCACTCGGACTGCTTTAATTTTTTGTGTGAGTCTAAACATAGGAGTGCCCAGTGTAAAGAATCCCAACTAGACCTAATGATGTCTTCATAATTTGGATCACACATCCAAAAGGCTTGACAATGGAAAAATCTTTGTTTTTTCACAGGATTGATTTCAGAGGTTGCTTGGACCTTCACCAACAGTGCCATATGATCAGAGAATCCAAAGGGAATGTGAGACAATTTTGAAAAAGGAAACAAATCCAACCACTCTTGGTTATAAAGCCCTCGGTCCAATCTTGTATAGATTAAATTTCCTTACCAAGTGAATTTCAGTCCACTAAATCCCAGGTCTAGCAACAAGCAATCATCCACAACCCTGGTGAACTCAACAATCTAATTACAAGGCCGAGACCCACTAACCCAATACTCATCAAGATGTAAAATTTCATTGAAGTCCCCTAACATAAACCAAGGAAAAGAGATAGATGTGTGAAGTTGACGCAACAAATCCCACGATTCTCCTCTTCTTAAAGTTTCAGGATGTTCATAAAAACCAGTAAAGTGCCAAACAATTTCATCCTAATTAATTAGAGCATCAATGTGATGTGGGGAGAAGTTTGGATATCCAAATCCACACAATCTGCCCAAAGGAGGGCCAAACCACCACCCAACCCAATTCTGGGAACTGCAAAACCAGCTGTGAAATCCAATTTCTTCTTTAACCTGCGAAAACCATCTATGTCTAGACGAGTTTCAAAGAGGAAAATAATTTTGGGACCTTTTTCTCTCGCCAAACAACGAAGTTCTTCTACTGCCTCCGGGATCCCAAGCCCTCAGTAGTTAAGGCCAAAAATCTTCATGGTAGAGGGGGGGGGGGGAGGGTAAGGAATTACCCCCAACAGCTTTTTGGGAGACAATTGAACTGTCTGAGCAAATAGCTTGTTTTTTAAGATGTAAAGGATCCAAGGAGGAAGATAAAGAACATTTACCCTAAGGTTAAAGCTTAGAAAAATTCTCAAGAGAAGTCTGAGTATTGGAACTCCATAGAATACGCTTCCATGATCTCAAAGAAGAATCTTTTTTGCCCGATGAATCCTCAGCAGAATTGGAAATACATTGTTTGCCATATTACCTGTTAGTTGCTACTTGTTGTTCAGAGTTGGAACCTTATCTGACTTCCCATCACTCAAAAGAGTCCTAGTCGAAATACAGTCCCCATAAAAAGGACCCAATATATATGAATTTTCTTCTTTTGAAACTTCTGCAACCTCCAAAACACTTACCTATGGATTCCTTGGTGATTTTAATTTTGAAAAAGAAGAAAAATCTGGATTCTTAGAAGATATGGATTCAGATACACCACTATCCCGCTCAAAGATTGAAATGTGAATAGGATCAAGAAATTTCGGTTTACTCAGATCTATCAACTGTCTCGGATTCTCTGGTTGTTGCTTGGCTGTATCCATATTAACTTCACTGGTCAACGGAATAGATGGTGGCTGATGGTGGATATTGGGTTGTCCAGTTCCATCATCTTCCCCATTAGTAACTTGATTGTCCTCTTCATCATCATCATTGAACCTGGACTGGTTGGGGCTTCCTTTTCTCTGTTTAATTTTTGAAGCAATTGCACGCATCCATGGACCAAATTGAAGTTCATCCTCATCCATTGACAGATAACCCCTATGTATCTTACTATTGTGAAATTTTAAAGTACTCGCAAGTGTACGAACCGTACCGAAGTATAGTTTGACAAGAACGAGGTCGAATCCACAGGGACTTCAATGAACGTAGGAAAATTAATTAAACCTTAACCAAATTAATCCTAATCTAGTTTAATAAAAATTAGTTTTTCTGAGATTAAAAAAAACTAAACAAATAATAAAATTAAGCAAATAGTTAAACTAAGCAAAAGATATAAAGCAATAAAAAGATGTAAACAATCAAGAGAAATGAATTAAGGTTTTGGAATCCGCCTTGTAAGTCATATCAGCATATATTTATGATCATTAATTTTTCCCAACCACTACATGATAATCTAGGAATCAATCTTGCTACCATGGAAAATATTATCATTAAAACTTCTATTTAAATATCTAAAGCATGTTCTTCTTCACTTCTTAAGTATAAAATCAAATCATCAATTGTATCCGTAGCCAAACAAATCACAAGATATATCCAATTCTAAAAATCAAATCATAAATTGTATCCATTGACAGAAATATCATAAGCGATATCCAATTTTATAATCAAGAATTAATAAACCAAGCATTCAATTAATTAAGATAAATCTTAAATCATGAGAAAAACATGATTGAACTCATATCTAGAATCCCATCTTAGTCAATCGATATGAAACAAGAACAATTTAAATCATTAAAGAACAATTATTGTGGGAAAAATCAAATCACATAAATATTACTGATAATCCTTAACAAGGTTTCATCCTCAACCCTAATTATAAATTTAGCTACTCATGGTAATTGAAAGAAAACACAAAAATAAAATACTAAACATTAAACTAGACAAATAAAATAAAACTAACTGTCATGGAAGAAAACCAAAGAAGTAGCCGCACTCTCTATACATTTAGCCCTCAGCCATAGCACTCCCTCACTTTTCTATTTGCTCATATTTATATCACACAAAGACACACGCACTTCAAAAAGAAGCCGCCTAACTCTATGAAAATTCCTAATACAAGTGAAACTAGGATTGTAAGCCCCACACTACGCTTCAAGTCGTGCCCAGCCAATACCAAAGACTAGCCCAAAAGAGAAGCCCAAGTTAACAAAGAGCAATTAAAACCCCAAGCCCACGGTATATCTCTTTGTCCCACGAAAGAACTTCTATTGTTATTTTTTTATTTCTTTTTCTTTTACTCCTTCACGTGTCTCCAGCAGTGGCGGAGCTAGGATTTTAGTTTAGAGGGGGCAAGATCAAAAGACAATAATAAAAAAATAACTTAAAATTATTAATTGATATTAATAATAAAATTATAAACAAACAATAATTGTCATACAAAGCCTATTAAAATTAAACAATTGTAAAATAAATAAACAATTGTAAAACATCTAATTCATAGTTATTAATTGACAATCAATCATCAAAGTAAGAGATTAATCTATATACATAAAGTTTAGAAATCTAATTTGATTCCTCAAAATAAGTTGAGAAAATAAATTTCAACTTTTCTCTATTTTTTTAATTATTTAAAATTTTGGATTTATGGTAGAGACTCAAATTTTGAAACTATGAAAATGGAAGAGACGAAGGATAAAAAAAGTAATGGACATTTTAATGCTTTAGTACCATACAAGACATTATTATTAGATAAGTGAAAATAGAAAAAGATAAAAAGAGTTATAATTGGTCAAAAGTGTAAACAGCTTTAACAAGTTTTGTTTGGTGGCATTTATTTTGTATCAGATTGTTTAAAGTGGGAGGAATTGTTTTAGTAACACTACAAAATATCAAAATATTTTTTACAATAAATTAAGGGTTAGTACATCATTGGTCAAAATAAAATAAAATAAATTATTCTGAAATTCATTTCAACTAAAAATAAAAGTATTGTGAAAATATTGTGAGATTTTGTTGTGTCTCTAGATTTTCTCAATTGGAAGATTTGTTATTTTATTATTTATTTCATATCATGTACTGTTGGTTTAGGGAAACTGTTTCTTTGTTTTTCTATTCGGTCAGGAGCTAAATCAACTTTACATAAGCATGTATAATGGACATTTTAGGTGGAGTCAGGGGGGGCAGGTGCCCCCTCTCGCCCCCCTCTGGCTCTGCCCCTGGTCTCCAGGTCCTCCTTCTTTTCATGTTGGCTTTGAATCAATAGGCCTGGACCTCTTTTTCTTCATTTTATTCTTCCACCAATTCTCATTAGCATGTAAATCATTTATTACCTATAAAACAAAAACAACTCATAATCAACCACAAAATAGCATAAACGTGCAACTAAAAATGCATATATGAGAGTACTTTATTGTATATATTTCATGCACATCACTTACGACACTCCCGATCCTAATGATCAAGTATGCCACACCTATAACAAAAGGTAGGCAGCCTTTCATACTTAAAAAACACCCAACCTTCCTCCGCTCCTTCAACTTGATTCATTTTTCCTCTCATAAGGGGTTTAGTAACGTCAATATCAACCTGAATCCTAAGAAAGGGACCCCAAACCAATCCACTCTTCAGGGCATCAACAAAAATAGGAACACCAATCTCATTGGCAATCCCAGTAGCAACAAAGGAGTTCATACTTTTAATGGGAATATTGAAGACCCGAATCCAAAAAGATGAGTATTCGAAGGAAGCATTACCTGAACTGAGATCACCTTTACATTGCTTTAGTAAAATCAATCTCCTATCAAAGGACCAAGGACTTCTGTCTAGAACCTCCACCATGTCCTCCTTACTTATAAAAATAGCCAAAAAAAGATTGTTTCCAACCTCTTTAATAGTAACACCATGCAAACCACGCCAAAGTTTCTGAACAATGGATTTGAACGCCTCCTTGTTAAAGTCCTTACTAGTTTGTAACTTGAACAAGATACTGAATTTTGCTTATTGTTTTGAGTTTGACACATCTTGGGAGCTCATTGCCAAAACTCCTTTTTAAACTTCCAATAGGCTAAATTTTCTCCACATCTCCTCCATCGCCGCATCCATTAATAATAAGAAAAGTATCAAAGAAATAAAAGCAGAAAATTCAAGAAAGAAATGAAAAAAATCCCCTACTATAATCAGTGAAGCAGACCAAAGAGGTTTGAATCTTACGTTGGGCAACTTAAGTTGGTTTCTTTTATAGAGAGGTTTTGAATCTGTAAAAAACGTGCTTAGGTGCTGTATGCATGTTTTAGAAAAGAGAACTAAGGTTTTTGTAAGGTTGAATTTAATCAACCATTCTGTTGGCTTTATTCCGTGCCAATTTGCTTATAATTCAGCATTTAGAAGCCCTCTATTTAGGCGGGAATCATGTAAGGGTAGTGTGTGAGAGAGTGTGAAGAAATGCTCAAGAGTGTGCACTCATGCAGGGCCTCGCGACTAGATCTCGCGATTGGCTCATGGCTGTCAAGTCGCCAAAGGAGGCACACGTGCGAAGCATGTAGCTGAGCTAAAGAGTCATGCCAGCTGTTGCACTACAGGACAAAAGTCCCAGGCCGTTAGCTCGCAACTCAGACTCGCAACTCAGTCAAGTCGCGAGGCCAAGTCACCAGACCACTCTGTTTGGGAAAAACTGACCTTTCGCATTCCAAACACACACCAGTATAAATACCCCTTATACCCACATATTGTAGAGAGCTTCCAGAGAGAATTTTGAGAGAGAAACCCTAGAGAAAAACAAGATTGACTCATCCACAATCTTCATCCTTAGATTCTCCAAATTCCTCTACTCTCACCCTCTCCATTTATACATCCTTGAGAGGTACATTTAGCCAAATCCTTATCTCACCATACCCATATCTGTGAGAAGATTATTTGGTGCTTGGGAAGCAGTTAGGAAGGAACCAATTGATATTGGTTGATGCTATGGGCTATAGCGGAATCCGGTAAGCTAGAGAAGGCAAATGTTCGGCGTAACCTCGTTGGAGCAAGAAGCTTGGAGGGCTTAGGTACACTGGGTAGATTAGACTTAGAGGGTCTTCTGCTGTTCATGTATCCCAACTTCATTCTCTAGTGGATTATTAACCGCTTGGAGGGCGGCAGAGAGGTTTTACGCCGAGGATTTCGATTTCCTCTTCGATAACACATTGCTTTGTTGTCTTTGTGTTTGCATCTCTCTTCCCTTTATCTTTGCCATTTAATTTCTGTTGTGGTTGTGATTTTATTTGGTTTAGATTGTTTTATCAATTCTGTTTTAGTTTATCTTCATATTCCGCACATACATTGTTTGATAATAAGCTTGAATTGGTAATTTGTAAATTGGAGGTCTAAACGTTTATAGGTGTTTTACACACTAATTGAACATTCAATTTTAAAGAAGATGGAGGAAAAAAATAAACTCTCTCTAACTAGGATTTTGATTGGAGACATAAGGTGAGTAATTATAAGTTAAAATTAGGGTTTTTGGGGCTTTTTAGATGTCTTTGGACTTTCCTAAGGGTCTAGGGCTGACCTACATCAAAGAATGATGTTTTGGGCCCTTAAAAATGAAATTTCACTGCCCAGAAAATGAGTATGCATACGCATTTTTCAAGTGTGCGCACCACACTTGATTCATGTGTACGCATACCCTAATTCCTGACAACTCCGATGGCTCGATTTCAAACGATCACAACTAACTCATCCAAATTAGGAAAAATTTGTATTCACATTAAAGCCCAGGATGTCTACTTTTCAATGAAACAAACTTCACTTAAAAAGTATTTGTGGAGCCAAAGTTATGGTCAAATCAGTAAACAATGGTTAGGGGTGTCCAGTCCAACTCGGACCCAACCAAAACTGCCCAGACCGACTCGTCCCGATTAGATATAAGTCGGCTCTGAATAAGTTTTGGTCGGCAACGAGTGTGAACTTTCAAATCTAACCATTTTCGGTTCGAATATTGGTTTTCAATTATGGCAACCAGTAAAAATCGAACCGACTGAATATTTTGAACTAACAACTTTTTTACTTGGGAACCGTGTCTCTACCTTTTGAAACTCTTACTTCTTTGCATGGCTGACACGTACTACCAGCCATATCTCTTCCATTCCATCTTTTTAGGAAAACTTTCTCTTTCTTTATTTTTATAAAGCAAACTTATCTCTTCCTGTCTTCCATTCTTATCAAACATCATTTCTGACTCTTCTTGGTGGTTCTCTTTGAAATCAAAAGCTAAAAACCACTCAACATGCGAGTGTGAGTTCCTTTGCCAAACTTTTCTCTGAAGTAAAACACAACTCCTTCCTTTCTCTCTGTGCATATGACTGTCACCTTCTCTTGCTCTCCTCCTCTCATTTTATTCTTGGAGTTTGATCATCACTTTTGCAATTTTTTGGTGGTGTGAGTGTAATAGTTGGTCATGGGTAATTTGGGTATGGTGAGGTGGGTGAGGCAATAGCTGTGATGTATTTTAATGTTTTGTGTTGTACTATGTTTGGGGTTTTCTGTGTGTAGTTGCAGATTTGAAGCCAACCGCCAATCCGACCAAACCCGTCCGTGAAACCGATGGCAAACGGCAGTCAAAAACCCGAGGACTGTCGATCGACAACGGGTGACAGAATCTAGGACCCGATGAGATCGGGTCGAGTCACGGGTTAACCCTCAACCCGAGTCCGACCAACCCGTGGAAACCCCTAACAATGGTCATTTTTCAGCAATTTTTTAAAGCGATTTGAGCAATTTTGAGTTGTGATTACTTCAAAACTATTGTGAACCCTTTAATTACCGTTGACGTATGTCAAGCTCATCATTGAAGCCGGGGACCAAAATTTATTAACGGATACAAAATGAAGTATTTACAGCAGTAGGGAGGAAAAAAAAAAAAAAAAAAAGGACAAGACAGACGACGAGAGAGATATTACTCTAGTAACGGGGAGGGTGTCAGTGCTACTAGAGAGTAGGGAAAAGTTTAATGTAGGACGTAAACATATCTTGCCTATGCCTAGTACTGAATACTAAATGTTGTGTCTTTACACGTTGTGGTTGTGCCAAATGGGTTGGACACAAGTGTTACATGTGGTATGATGTGCAGCATGTGCTTTCTCCATGCTTTGCACCAAAACTACATTAAAATTATTAGTGTAAAATACACTTAACACCTTTAAGGTTTGAGTTAATGCCAGTTAAGTCCAAAATTTTTCAAAATTGATTAATTTGGTCCCTAATCACCGTGAGAGAATGGAAAAAATGAATACAGTTTAGAGTCTAAATTGAGATTATGGCCCAAGCTTGTCAGTTTTGAAGAGTCTCGAACCTAACTGACATTTATATATATCTAAAAGCTGAAGAGTAGCATTTATTGTTGCTACACTCCAGTTGAGCCACATCAGCATCCATGTCATTATCTTTTTTCTTTTCAATTTTCCTATAATTATTTTTAACATTTATTTTTTTAATATTTATACTTCTCCAACCTTTCTCCCTCCCTTACCTTTTCATCTCCCCACTACTTCTCTAACATTTCTCCATTCCTTACCTTTTCATCTCTCCACTATCCTCTACATTAATATCATTCTTCTTCTTCCCCTTCATCTTCCTTTATTTTTGTCTTTTCTTATTCACACCCTCTTACTATAAATTCGTCATTATTTCTTCCATTCTATGCATAGTTTTCCCTCACAAAACAAAGGCTCTCTCTCTCTCTCTCTCTCTCTCTTAATTTTTTGGTGGATTTTTTATTTTTCTTGTATCTTTGCTTTAGGCTAATAATTTTTTATATTCTTTAAAATTGTACTTTAGGTTAATGCGATTTAGTTTTGTTTTTTAATTTTTTTTAATTTTTTTTTTTTTTGTTCTCTTTGATTGTTAAATTTTATCCTATTGCTTCATAAAGAAATATAGCATATAAAAATATAATATTATTCTATTACATAACATGATTTGGTATTTATTTTATAACACATCATGATTTTTTATAGTGCTCAATTTAGATGTTAAACTATGAGATTTTATTAATTTTTGTTTATTTTTAATCTTTTGTGGTGGACAAAGTACTCTTAATAGTTGTATTAGAAGTAATTTATAATGTCATTTATTTAGAGAAAAGAAAATGTTAGCCAAATGAAAATAATTAGATGGGTGACAAATTTTAGCTTTTGCAATTTTACTTTAATTGTTATTATTATTATTTTATAACAATGCATATATAGAAATTTAATTCTTAGATTTTGCTAATAATTTTTTATTTGATAATATGTTTTGGGTGGATGAAATTACAATTTCTGTAAAGAAAATAACCTTAATAGATTATCAACAACAAATTTTTTTTCCTACTTGGTCCAATTAATCATTGTTAAGTTTATTAATTTTCTTAGTTACATTTTTCGGTGTTTTGGATTGTAGGCGGAAAAAATAAGGTTTGAGAAAGTTTGTTTAAAACTAAAAGAATAATTTTCAAATTATACATATTTTTTAATGATTCACAAAATGTTATAAATAAATTTTATTAAAAAATGAATATTTTCGTTAACTTGCCTTTTAAATTTCTGAAAAAATATTGTATTGTTTTCATTTTGGTACGACAAAACTTATATTTATAATTTATGATTGTTCTTATATTACATTTATAATTGTTCCTATATAAATAAAAATATGATTATGAAATACATTATTCTTTATTAAATTAGTTTAAATTGTAAAAAAAATTAATAAAACCACCATAAAAATGATTATCACGCGCAACACGCGAGTTCGCGGCTAGTTAGCATAAACCCCATGGATGTTAACGGTATTTTACCCCAATTATTAATATTTTTTTACTTGAAATGAGACTTTTTTGCCTAACGTTTCAAAAAGTTTAGAAAAACGACTCCAATTAATCAAAAGTCCTAAAGAAGTTTCATCTTTTATCAAATTATTTTTAAATAACATAATTTTTTTGTTTTAATAATAAAAAATAATTCTTACACAGCGTGCTTGCGATATATGGCTCAAGTACGTTTTACATTTGGCACATTATGAGTACAATGGAATTTTTAACATAATTTGCTCAAAATAAAACTCATTACTGAATATTCAAGCAATTTAGAATACTATTCCGATTATATTAAATACCAAAATTTTTAAAGAACTTAAAAGAAAGTTCATTATAAAATATTACAGTATAATTTTTGGTTCTAGTAAAAATTTGGTCATCGTGTGTGTATTTTTACCATGTAACTTGAAGTCGGTTTTATTCTTCATGTTTATTATCCATTTTCTTGTTGATTATATTCTTTAAATATTTTCATAGTTCATATAAGGTTTTCTTTTTTGGTTTACTTAGTCCGCATGGGCCACATTTCTGACGTTGATTAAATTTGGAATTACAAGTATTGACTTCTGCAAATATCACTTAATTATGTTCCTTTACCAATTTGCATCTTTGTAAGGCATTGGGTTGTAAGAAGTATAGCAACATTGTCACATGAAGATACACAACTACCGAATGAAATTTTACTCTCATATTGCAGTTTTATTGCTTTGTTAACTACAAAATTTCGTTGCTTTGAGATTTGAGAAAGGTCGAGAGTGGTAGAAATTTATCTTTTCCAGAGAAAATAGCTTCATAGAGGTAAAAAGATATTGGCATTCAAAACAGAGCGAAGCAGAGAGCATGGACCATATCAGCCCAAGCATGTAACCCTCATCATTCACAAACCAAAACGAGACTACAGTAAGGCTGTTGCTACATCTTTATAAACAACATTATTAATAAGCTACTACCAAATATACAGAGGGAGACCCCGAGAGAATTATGGTTCTGTCAGCAACAACATTCTTAATAAGCTATTAAGCAAGGAAATGTGCAAGAGAATCATTTACCATAATCACCACCAGCTCCTTGGTACGTCTTGGCAATAAATGGGTGACAAATGCCCTCAAGCTCCTTCATTTTATCCACAAACTCATCTGCCTCAGAAACCTTTTCCAATGCGTCCTTTGCCTCAATCTTCTTTTTATGCTCCTTATCCTCAGCCATGTACTTCTCAACCTTCTCCTTCTTCTTATCCTCCTTATCCTGAGCTATATTCTTCGCAACCTCCTCCCTATTGTCCTTAATCTCCTTCTTATCCTCCTTATCCTGAGCCATATTCTTCGCAACCCCCTCCCTATTGTCCTTAATCCTTCTTATCCTCCTTATCCTGAGCTATATTCTTCTCAGCCTCCTGCCCTTTGTCCTTAATCTCCTTCTTCCTATCCTCCTTATCCTGAGCTATATCCTTCTCAGCCTCCTGCCCTTTGTCCTTAATCTCCTTCTGAATATTGACCTCTTCATGGCTATAGCCATATGACCATTAGGACCCTGACAAATGTGAATCTCCTTCTTAGGCTTCGTATCCTCTTGAGTAGCTACATTAATGTCACTATCAACACCTTGATGAATATTAATCTTCTCCATATGCTGTTCATCCTCAAGTGTGGCTTCACCCACGTCATCGTCAGCACCTTGACCAATCATGGCAATTACTGCGTTGCAGATGCTCTCCAGCTCGCTCATCTTATCCTCAAATTCGTCTGCCTCAGCAAGCTGATTCCTTTCAAGCCAATCGATAGTTTCCTCAATTACTTCTTCAACCATCTTTCTGTCCACAGCTCGAACCTTAGCAACAGTCTCTTCATCTCTAAATGTGCTCCTCATGTTGAAAGCGTAGTTCTCAAGTGCATTCTTTAGTTCGGCCTTCATGTTATGCTCCTCATCCTCAGCCTTGTACTTCTTAGCCTCCTGCACTAATTTCTTAATCTTTTCCTTGGAGAGCCTGCACTTATCAGTGATTGTAATGTTATTCCTCTTTCCAGTGGTTTTGTCCTTGGCAGAAACGTTCAAGATTCCATCAACATCAACGTCAAAACAAACAGCAATTTCTGGAACTCCACTAGGAGCTGGAGGAATACCAGAGAGCTCAAACTTGCCCAGCAAATTGTTACCACTTGTTTTGGTATGTTCACCCTCATAAACCTGGATAGTCACACTCTTTTGTTCATCAGATTTGGTTGAGAAATCCTCCTCCTTTTTGGTGGGAATAGTGGTGTTTCTTGGAATCAACACAGTCATGACATCTCCAGAGGTCTCCAAACCAAGAGATAGAGGGGTGACATCTAGGCACA
>JARYZH020001858.1:0-21417 GCA_030021035.2 Notholithocarpus densiflorus | reverse complement strand
ACTATCTAATTCAAAACTATATAACTTTTGGTTACGTCTTGACCCTCTTATATGTACGCACTAGCAAAGTATCACAAAAAACCCAATTTTATTTTTTAGATATAGTAAAATTTCAACTTATTAGTTCTACTTTGTGATGATTTTTCTTTATCACAACCCAAAAATACCAATAAATTTTTAGTGTAAACTAATTCAAACCCATTAAGCTAACTAGAATCTACTAGTGGGTTCCAGTTAGTTTAACTGGTAAAGTTTCTGATGGTTGATGTTGACACCCTATTTTGCAACCTGCATTTAACCTCACATGGAGGGTAAAAGGATAATTTTGCCTTGAAAATATGTATCTTGATTCTGGCCATTAGATCCTTAATCTCATTTCATCAAAATGATTTTGATGTTGTAACGATTAAATCGACTGGTCATAAGCCATAATCGGACCACCAGATTGAAAGTTATCATCAAATCAAGTTTTAATGGCTGAGATGCACTATCACAAATTGAGTCCGACTATATGTGATTATGAACAATTGATTTCAATTGGTTATAAGTATAATCAATTTGAGAACGATGATGTGTCATAATTTGATTGGTTAGGACTACATTTTATGGTAGGGTTGCACACATCTAATTAACTAGATAGTTAAACATTAATTATTCAATGAGTAATTTGTGCAATTATCTTTAAATTAGGGTAAATTTGGAACCAATTAAGTCTGAAATGAGAGTGATTGGAGTCTTTTAATGTTAATTGGGAGTTAATTTGGGACTTATTAATGTTAATTGTGTTGAAATAATTTTCTAACAAATGACATCTGCTCACCATTTCATCGATATCTCTTAGAATATTTTGAATCTGTGAATGAGGTTAATTTTCCCAGAAACTAGACATCCGGGGCTTCAATTTGAGTACAAGAACGAAACAATTCCGATCAAAATTGAGTCAAATATGATTTTTCAAAGTTGACTCTACAGGCTGTTACAGCAGCTACGGGAAAACCGAATTTTGGCTTGCTCCCCACTCCCACCAATCTTTCCATTTAATGCACCAGATTTCACCCAAGGCTAAAATGAGGTCTAGGTTTATGATTTTTTTGTCAACTCTCGTTAAATGGCATTCCATTCATATTTTCTCCACCACTACTATATAAACCCCCCTCTCCTTCATTCTAGGACACAAAAAAATCCTCTCTCTTCCCCTCTCTTGAGTTCTAGTGAAGTTGAGTAGTTTTGTCATATTTTGGTTTTCTTGAGACTCAATGTATTGAGTGAGACTCACTCTTCCTCTCCTAACTCTTCTTTTCCTCCACCCTTAGGATCTCTACCAAGAGTCTTCTCCTCCACCATATAGATCTTGCATGAAAATATAATCTCTTTTCCTAACTTGTTTTTTGTGTTGCCATTATGAGAATTTAGGATTAAAGCATAATAGTAACTATTTAAATTCTTTTGAGTATGTTTGAATGTTCTTAAATATTTTTATGTGTTCTTCACATGTTCTTGGTTATTCATCACATGTTCATGTATAACACTAGTTTTAATCTTAAATCCATATAAAAAATATGAAAAACATGTTTGTTTAATAATTCTTTCAAATCCTTGAATTTAGGATATCACAATCCATACACATTCACTAGAATTTATTTTTCAATCCAAATGCAATGCTTAATAAATTGAATTAGGGTTTATTACATGCATACACATTAAATTTAACATGTAAATTGATTGACATATTGGATGATATGATATGAATGTTGGCCACCATAGTCTAGAAGACCGGTTTCACCGGGCAAGGTGGGTGCCTAACACCTTCCCACCTTGTAACATAGCCTTCGAGTTTAGATCAAGAGTTAGTAGATCAAATTCTTATCCTTGTAATTTTCGATTTTTAGGTTGTAACTAGGAAACAAAATCATGTACTTTATCTTAGATTGTATCTAGGACCAAAGCCATGTAATTTCCTATAATCAATGTAAATTCAATTTCAAATAAATAAAATGAGGAATTTTTACATTTTGGTTTTCTTATTTATTCCAATAATTAAATAAGTGGCGACTCCATTGTAAAACCCTTAATCTAAATGGGAAAATATAATCAGTCGAACCTCCATTTTGAGAGGCAATAACACGACTACACCCATTCACGTGGGTTTGGCCCAACATCATAAAAACGGGCCTGAGGCGCGGTCTCTCATAGTTGAATAAGAGATCTGGGGTTCAATCTCCGCCTATACCAAAAACCGCTTGGTGTCTTAGTCTGATAATAAAGAGCTATTATCAGGAGCAGACGCTATAAGTTTGTTCGGAGGCCCTTTTTTCGGTGCTTGGCCACGTGTTGTCCGATAGAGGGGTGACCTTGCTAGGCTCGGGTTGTGTTTGGGGAGTTGCATCCGGAACTCAACATTGGGCCACATTGTCCAATGGCTACTGGTATACTTTTAAGCTTACAAAACCATTTAAGCCAAAGTCTAAGAATCATGATAATGGTTGAATAAATATGTAATATTGTTAGGATTAGTGCCCTTAAATCCTATTGTATGATGCTATGTATGACATTATGTATGACTTAATATTGTGTTTAATAAAGTTGTTTTATTATTATCTGAAATAATGGTAACATGAATATTCGGACATAATCATATAGTCCATGAGATGCATAGTATGTGATTTATGTGAAAAGTCACAGAAGATATAAATCACAAGTTCTTTGTAAACTCAGAATTATAGTTCGTAGTCGGTGATGAAATTGGGCATTTCATCTACGAAGATTATAACATATCAATTACGATGATTTGTCTTGATCATGGAAGTGGAGACTTCTAGTTGATATGTTGATATGTTTTAAGAGTTAAGACATATTGAACTGGACCGTTGTGAGATTTATTATTCTCCTAATGACTGTCAAATGAATAATAAATCTCACGACTTATATTTGCATGAACTCTTAATCCTGAGAGAATAATGGATCTGATCATGAGGTGTAGGTTGCTTTGATATATTAGGAGTGAGATCTAAAGTAACGGTCAAAACTTCAGTATGTTGGGCAGCCACATTTAGTGTTGATGGAACATATATTCTCAAGATGGAATTCATAGTCGCTTAACGGAGATACAAAATATTCACTTGAGATAAGTTTAATGGGTTTGTTATTAAGAAAGTTAGGCCTAACCACTTTGGTAAGAAATTACTAAAGTATATATATATATATATATATATATATATATATATTTATATATTTATGGAATTGGATTTCATAAATATATAATGAATAACTTAAAATGATTAAATCGGGTACTCAAGGATTAAGATGTAGTAATTTACAAAGTGACAGTCTACATTAATGACTTTGTATTACTATGAATATTTTATGAAGGGGTTGCATGTGCAATAAAGTCTTGGAATATAATTTATAGATAAGGCCTAGAGTGCAACAATATTTATATAGTGGTATTAAATATAGTTAATGGTAACTTTAGACTTGTCAAGAGTTGACAGAAAAGCCCAAGGCCCATTGGAGCTAGTGTCTTATTGGTCCCTTTTGGTCCCACTCCAAGCCACATTCTAGAACCCAATTGAAAAGGTCCAAAAGGTTAGCCCAATTAGATAATCAGTTATAAGGAGAGAAACATACAGAATTTTAGATAGAACAACTTACATGAAATGGTGTATGTGAGTGTTGGACACTCTTGAATTCTCTCTTGAACATTTCATATAACTGATTGAGAGACCACATATCTTGGCGTTAGTGGAATTGGAGTGAAGATTAAAAGTATTCCCAAGTGCTTACAATCTTTGTTTTGAAATTCACCACACCAAAGTACACTCTCTTGTTCTTATATTCTGAAATTTACATAGTGCATGTTATCAATTGCGAATGAAGTAGATCCGTTAATTTTTCATTGCGCACATGCATTTTTCCATCAAATATGTGTTTGATATAAAAGCTTTGTTTAATAGTTGTAATAGTAGTTGAAATAAAGTAATATATATTTAAAAGTGAAGTAATCATGTACTCAATGATGTAAATTTAAATACATGGAAGCAGAGTCACTTATCTTTACATGGTTTTTAGCTCCAGCTGTATAGCATCAATGAGTTGATAGCATTCCAGCAGAATGACTCTAGCGGTGGAGAGTCAGTATGCCATGATAACTTCAAGATTGAAGGGAAAAATGGGTGCGACTGGAGGGGGAGAGAGTATATCCAGTTGTGTGTAGAGGTTGGTTAAGCTTGTCCCTTTTATCATGCACTTAAATGAGTTTCCCTTTGACAATACTCTTTTAGTTGTTGTGAAATTATGAATAGGATTGCCTTTCATGGGAAGGGCTTTTGTAAGATGTAATTTGTGCCTTCTAAGAGAAGGGTTTCATGTAAAATAAATTTATGCCTTCCATGAGAAGGGCTTTGATATGAGGCATTGGTGCCTTCTAGGAGAAGGGTTTTAGTATTAGAAGTTTATGCATTCCATGAGAAGGGCTTTTATAAGAGAGATGGAGAAGTGTATTGAGATGTGTTTATGGGCAGCAAAACAGTAAAATTTCTGAGTGAGAGAGTATGAGAGTGGAGTTTAGAAGAGTTGTGGTGTGTTATATGTAATGGTGTGGTAAGTATGTATGGGATTGTGTAAGAGAAATGGAAAAAGTGATGTTTAGAGATATGGGCAGCAGGATAGATGTATTTTCAGCATATAGAGAGTGAGAGAATGAGTATAAGAGAGTAATGGTGTTGTAGTATGTTTAGGAAAGCTGTTGGGATTTTCTGCTGGAGGATGTATGAGGGCTTATGAAGGGCATTTATGAGCTAAGGGCTAAAGAGTTTAGTTTCTAATTTGGAAACTAAAAACTCAGAAACTCAGAACTTTATTAAGAGTTTAAGAAGATAATTAGAGGGAGAGAGAATAGAGAAGTTTATGAGAGAGTTGTTCTTCTCTATTGGTGTCCCCCCTTTTGGTGTGTTGATGAGGGGTTCTATTTATAGATGAGTTTAAGGGGGGTATTTTAGCAAATAATTTCAGGCAAAATCTGTTCCAATCAGCAATGAATCTTCAGAAAATCCATCCTAAGATTTGGCCAAAAATGGTATGTTTAGCTTTAAGATGTTCTTGCTGTTTTGGGTAATAGCTGCTGGAGGAAAGAATAGCAGAAAATGAAAGTATTTTAGTAAGAAAAAGATAGTTTCTTTAGTTGGATTTAGTTTTTAGCCAAATAAGGAAAAATTTGTAATGTTAAGGCTGCTGGGTCAGCTGTCACAACTGTCATAAGACAGTTGTTGCTTGGGGCAGAAGCAGATGAGGTCAGACGTCAGGCTGATGGGATTTTAGCATTAAATGGCTGATGATGTCACTTCTAGCTAGGTGTTAAGTGCTGAACATACTGCTAGTGTTCTGCTGGAAATGTTTCATTTTTTGGGTGTTTGTGTTTTTGGTTCAAGAGTTTATTACAACACATTTTTAGTAAGTAATAGAATGGTTGGTTGATAGTTAATGAAACTTTAGAGATCTAGCTAAGGTCTCATTGTGTTGTGACTTAATCTTGGTGAGCAAGAAGAGCATTTAATGCTCTGCTTTAGTAGTTGGCAGAAGAATATTTGGTCTGATTGTGGCAGATGGCAGTTGGGTATTAAAGATATCATGAATATTTTATATATTTGGAGATTAAAGATTGCCAATCAGATTAGGCCATTTGTTTGAGTTGGATTTTAGTTGAAAGTAGTAATAAGATTTATGTAGAATAATATAATGAAGTTTCTAAATTTGTATAGGAACGGCTGGAGGTTGAATGAATAGTTATTTTCTCAGCATTTAGATGGCTGGAGATATTGAGTATAAGTTTTAGGAAAAGAGCAATGAGGAGTTTTATCATCTTAAGTGCTATGTGATAAGAGGTGCTTACCATATGTTACCTGCTACACACGGATTCGTCAGAGTTCAGGGAGTTGAAGAAGACACGCCAAGCAACATGTTTCTTTTATCAACTTTAAACCTGGAGCTTTACTGAACATAACTCTTGGTTCTCCAAACCACGACCCTTAAAGTTTCCCCAAAGAGACTCATGAGCTTGAATCATAAGCCGAAGATGAGATGGCATACCTTGGGTTTTGTCGTCATTTTGTGTAAATATGGGCTTTTGTTGGAGAAACCGCTTTCCATGAGTGTAAGAGAGGTAATATGGGCTGTGAGTTTTGATTCATTGCTTGAGCCCGATCCATATGTTGATGTTGATGATATCGTGGGGCTATGATCCCAATTGATGAAGAGGAAATGTGGACCATGAATCCACCTCTTGAAGTAAGGATCTTGTGGGCCATGTGAGCCAAATCCATGAGATATAAGCTTATTTTGGGCTTTAAAGAGATTTATCCAAAAAATTAATAATATGTTGATGTGACGTGGGTTGCCAATGAAGTAGTTTAACGTGGGGTGAAAAAAGAATCCTCAACAAGGTTGAAACTATCTCAAAAAAAAAAAAAAAAAAAAAAACTAAAATCCACTAATTATTTTATTTCATTAAAGAATAATATAATAAGAAATAAAATACTTGAAATATGAAATGGAAATAGAATGACCCGTAAGCCATCAGGTCCTTTGCCATAGCCATTGTTAGAGCTATAAATGAACCAAGCTGATCATGAACATCTCGGGCTCGACTCAATAAAAAGCTTGTTCATGTTTGTTTATTTATAAATAAGTTAAGCTTGAGCCTTAGTTTTATGCTCGTTTAACAAACAAGCCGAGCCCAAGTAAAAAAATTTGTTTACAAACAAGCTCGTGAGCTATTAGGCTTGATACATAAAAATTCAAGCATAGACTCATTTATAAGTTTATATGTGTTAGCTAAATATACTCATTACATATATTTTAATAATGACATTGCCAACATGAGACCACTACCTATATTACCTTAATTTTTTCCTTCCTTTAAACTGATCAAGAACCACTTTAGACTATAGTTACATTTTAAAATAAATAAATAATTAAGTAGGTCACATATGATCCTTCCCTATCAATCATATAAAGTAAAGTTATGAAATATGTTAGTATTTTCTCATTCATAATAGTTACAAATAGGTATTTTTCTAGTCCTTTACCATCTAACGTGAATGTAAAAATTATATTTTGAACAATTGCTAAAACTGTAGACAAGGAATAATGAATGAATGAATTTAATTATGTAAATTATTAATTTGAATAATGGCTAATCATAAGTAGGACTAGATGCATGATAAAATGAGTATACTATTTTTTTTTCTCTTAATTTTAGAGATTTAAGCATTTAATAATGTAATTCTTTTAGATCTCAAGCTTAAAAACTTGACCTGAGCTCGAGTTTGAGCTTGATATTAAGTTTGAGTTTAGCTTGACTAATTAACAAGCCAAGCCAAACCAAGCTCAAGCTTTTTGGATTTTCCATGAGCCTTGAGCTCAAGCTCAAACACTATTTTTAGGCTTGTCACAAGCTCAAGTCAAGCTCGAGCTTTTGATTTTTCCTGATGAGCCAAGCTTGAACATGCACTACTTGACAAAGCTCGGCTTATTTACAGCCCATTGTATTGCAGTGCTTTCATGAGTTCCCTAGCCATATCCACAGCTCTAAAAGAAGCTCAGACTCTCAACTCACGTTTAGGCAAAATCAGTGTGGGGTTTGCTAGGGAGGTGTGGCTTTATAGTAACCATGGAAATTGATAGGCCATGCCCTATACGTCATGGGATATCAATGTCACTTGCTTTGTGCTGCATTCATGATCATGATTGAGCCAAGTGGCTATCCCTCACTAATTAGTAAATTAATTTTATATTATTTAAATTCTATTCAAACTAAAAGTCTGTCATAAAATTTTTAAATTTTAGTCCCAAACAACAACTCACATTTTCTTTCTTAAAAAAAAAACCGCGTTTTGACTTATACTACAACTAAAAGTTTGTTACAAATATTTTAAGATCAAATAATTAATATATTATTTTATTATTTATTTTTTATGATATAATTCCTAAAATTAAGGGATAATATTTAGCAATTGTTTAATTTAGATCAAACATATCATTTAAACTTCAACAATTTTAAATTATATTCAAACTAAAAGTCTATTATCAAAAATTCTAAAATTAAATCGCAGACAAAAACCTACGTTTTCTCTCTAAATATATAAACAACATTATAACTTCTACTCTAACTAAAAGTCTATTATCAACATCTTAAGAACAACTAATTATTTAATTAATTTATATTATTAGTTATGATATATTTACTCAAATTAAGGGATAATATTTAACAAATATTTAATTTAAACAAAACTAAAAGTCTATCATCAAAATTTTCTAAACTTAAATACCACATAACTCACGAATCATATCATACCATATACTTTATATATTGAGCTTAGAAACTGTGGCTAAGCCAAATGACTACTCTCACAAATTAGTAAATTAATTTTATATTATTTATTAAGATATATTTCCTCAAATTAAGGGATAATATTTTTAAAATATTTAATTTAGGTAAAATTTTATCATTTAAATTTTAACAAATTTAAATTCTATTTAAACTAAAATTCTATTATAAAAAATTATAAACTTTAATCCCAAACAACTACCCACATTTTCTTTCTTAAAAAAAAAAAAAAACAAAAAAACTCATGTTTTGACTTCTGTTGTAACTAAAACTCTACTATCAATATTTTAAGAACAATTAATTAATAAATTACTTTTTTATAATATAATTCCTGAAATTAAGGGATAATATTTAGCAATTGTTTAATTTAGATAAAACTTATTATTAAACTTCAACAGATTTAAATTCCATTCAAACTAAAAGTCTATTATAAAAAATTCTAACCTTGAATCCCAAACAACAACCTACATTTTCTTTCTCAAAAAAAAAAAAAAAAAAAAAAAAATCATTTTGATGTCTACTCCAACAAAAAGTCTATTATCAACATTTTTAAGAATAATTAATTAGTAAATTAATTTATATTATTTGTTATGATCTATTTCCTCAAATTAAGGGATAACATTTAACAACTGTTTAATTTAAATAAAACTAAAAGTCTATCATAAAAAATTTCTAAACTTAAATACCACACAACTCCTAGTTTTATTTATTTATTTTTTCTTCAAGTTGCATCTTATTAAATTAATATTTTATTAGGATATTAAGCTAAAAGACTCTTGACTAAGGGATAAGATTGAACAATAATTTAATTTAGATAAAACTTTATCATCTAAGTTTTAGAAATTTAAATTCTGCTCCAACTAATAGTCTATTATCAAATTTTCAGAATATATATATTAAGTCATGACTTTTCGATATAATCACTCTTAACCAATAAAATTATCTATATAATTAAATCCCACATAATACACCCCATGTTTTTGTATTTTTTTTTCACTTTTTTTTCCCGAGACGCAACTTACGCTTATTGTTTTAATTTAATAAATTTATCTTACTTATTGTTCTTTACTTCTGAATTTGCACGAAGGATATTACGCTAGAAGAAGTTTACTATAAAGAAGCAAAAAAATGGGCACCATTTAAGTTCTTGATTCTCTTTTGTAAGTTTTTAATTTTTTTTTTAATATTCTCAATTTTGAATTCTTTTGTGTATGTTATGATTTTGGGTTTTGATTATTATATTTAACTAGCCGCGAACCCTCGTGTTGCGCGTGATAATTATTTTTATGATGGTTTTATTAAATATTTTTTTACAATTTAAACTAATTTAATAAAGAGTAATGTATTTTGTAATTATATTTTTGTTTATTATAGGAACAATCATAAATTATAAATATAAATTTTGTTGTACCAAAATGAAAACAATACAATTTTTCTCAAAAAATCAAAAGGCAAGTTAACGAAAATATTCATTTTTTAATAAAAGTTATTGTAGGGATATTGGGCCCAAGAGTCCATTGTCTATGTATATATTGGGCCTAAGGCCCAAGCCGAGGACTAGAGGTCTTCCGAGGATGAGTAAACATTGTTAGGGGAGTCCGTGTTAGTAGATGAAGAAGGTAGTTTTGATCATAATGGCCCTGGGGGGTAGTCCGAGGATGAATGCCTCCTCGGCTAACCCAAGCCAAGGTCTATGGAGGTGGTTTGCAGTCCAGGGAGAGGTTCCGTGAAATTCTGCTGGCGCAGATAAGCATTGCAGAAACAAAGGATAGAGGGGAGTCCTAAAATATCTAAGGAGAAAGCTGCTACCACCGCATTAAATGCTCTGCAGTTAACTCTCTGGTCGCATTAATGTGGAGGTAATACCTGAACAGTAGCCTTTAGCCTTACAGCTACTACCAAAAGACTTTAGGAAGGGGCTGATGGGACAAGTATCAAGATCAACCAATTAGGCCTGCATGTGGAGGGTAGAGATGAAAATGGAAAATAGTATAAAAGAAGGGGGAGCAATTAGAATAGGGGGATCGGAAAAATCAAGAAAGAAACACTATAGCAATCAGGAACCAAATCTGTAATCTAACTTGTGTGAAATATATAAGAACTAATCTCCTTGGATTGTGCCGAGGACCATTTTCTCTAGAAAAGTCAATCTATCTTCCTGTTCTTGTGATTTTATTTTACTGTACAACTCATTTTAGCACAATTTTCCAACCTACTCTCTGCAAATTCATTGTTTTGGGCTTTTTGGGCCTAGGTCCATTCATCTTGGGCCAGAGACTCAAATCTGGTCCTTATAGTTATTTATAACATCTTATGAATCATTAAAAAGAATAAAAAATTTGGAAATTATTCTTTTAGTTTTGAATAAACTTTCTCAAATCTTATTTTTTTTGCCTACAATCCCAAATATCGTAAAACGTAACTAAAAAAATTAATAAAACTTAACAATGATTAATTGGACCAATTAGGAAAACAAATTGTTGTTGATAATCTATTAAGGTTATTTTCTTCGCAGAAATTATAATTTCGTCCACCCAAAATATATTATCAAATAAACAATTATTAGCAAAATCTAAGAATTAAATTTTTATATATGTATTGTTATAAAATAATAATAATAATAAAAATAAAATTGCAAAAGGTAAAATTTGTTACCCATCTAATTATTTTCGTATTTATGGTGGGACTCACAATTTATGTGAGAGGGGAGAGTACGCATTTATGGTACTCCCGAAATATTCAACAATTTTCCTAAAAGAGGTTGCAAGCAATATTGCCAGACTGGCTCTTGTTGGTAGAGACTCTTGCAAGAAAGGACAATTATCACGTACTTGTTGTCCCCATTTTCCTTTTGGCATACTTCCATGTACCGATTGTCTCAGACGATGAGACCTATTAACTTCTTATCCCAATATATTATCAAATGGACTCTAGGAACACCTTTTTTTATTTATTTATTTATTTTAATTTCCACCATTCCTGGTCAAGTTTTGTTTAGTGTTCCATCTTTTTGTCCTATTAATATTCATTTTACTCATAAAAAAGAAGAAGAAGAAGAAGAAGAAGAAGGGAAATTACACATTTTCACCCTATATTATACCTCATTTTACACTTCACCCTATGAGTTATTAAAAGGCACAATTGACCCCTCCAAAGTTATAACTTTGTTTCAATCTCTCATTGTCTTCTGTTTTGGTGTTAAGTATGACAAAATTATGTGTTGAAAGACCAATTTATCCCTCTCTTGAGCAATGGTAGAGGGGTAATTTGGTCTTTTAATGCTAAATTTTGTTAGACTTAACAACAAAACAAATTGTAGGGAGTAATTTGTTACAAAGTTTTCGATTTAAGTGGTTAATTGTACGTTTTGATAGTTTTGGGGCCAAAGCATAAAAAAATGAGATATAGTTTATGATGAAAAAGTGTAATTTTACCAAAAAAAGAAGTAGATCGTGTTTAGTTTAAAAGAAGCTATCTAATTTTATTCCCAAATATAATACATGACGTGTGTTTGAAGAGTAATTATTAGGTGCTTCTAGAGTATTATGACATGGTACTTTATTCTCTCACATTTAAGGGTGTTCACCAAACCACTCAAACTACACGACCACACCCAAACTGACCAAAACTACCTGCAAAATGAAGTAATTGCATAGCACCGTAAGTGATAATGAACCGCACCATATTGTACGATGCAGAGTATAGTTTTATGATAAGAAAACTGCAAAGAACCGCACCACACCCATATATATTTATTTATTTTATATTAAATATATATAATAATTTAATATTATATGAAGTAAGTGACTAGCCTAGTGTTAGTACATTCTAGTTTCATGTTAAAATGACTTCGTTTTGATTTGATACAAAATAAAAAGTTCAAAAGTTTAATATATTTTTGGTTTGTTTGTATATACTATATATTAGTAGTACTTTTAGTTTATAGTTAATCTGTTATGATTTTTTTTTTTTTTTTTGTCTTGTATATATTTGTGTTACTTTTTTTCTTAAAAAAAAAAACTTATTGTCATGATTATTAATAGTAAATTATAAATTGGCTATGACATCTTAAAAAATATACCATCCCAAAACCGACCAAACTGCACCTTCTATTTTGTTCCAAACTGCACTGCTCCGCACATGTGACCACAAAATTGAGGTATGGTGCGGTTATGGTTTTGGCCAAATCACATCATAAAGTGCAGTGCTTAAAATGGTCCAAAATTGCATCGAATTGCATTGCACCACGAACTTTCCTACTCACGTTCATGGTAGATCCCACTAATTCAATTCATAATGTGATCCACCATAAACACGAGCGGATGGAATACCATGTCACCATTTTTCGAGAGCACCTAATAATTTTTTGTGTTTGAATAAGTTATGCAAAAAGCATATATATATATATATATATATCAATTGAAGTTTAATTTTGCACCATGTGTCAAGTCAATTTCTTAATTTATATTAAAAGTGACACCACTTTTAATATAAATTATTTCTTTTTTAATATATAATAATTCTATAACAAATTGAATTTTAATTTTTAGAATTTTCATTTATTTTAAGACAATTAGAGAACTCCTTAAAAAAAAAAGAATGATTTCTTTTTTTAAATATAAGAATTTTACAACAAATATAACTGAGTAAGATAATTCAAGAATAGAATTTTTCTAAAACTGTAATTAAAACTTAAATTGTAATTATAAGTAACATAACCGATAATTTAAGGAAAAAAAATTAAAATTTAAGAATATAATTTGAAAGGTAAAATCGTTAGCCTCTAAAAATTGAACTCTTTTTTTTTTTCCAATGCCTTCACCAAGAATAAATTTTTTTATTTATATCAAATTATAATATAAAAATCTAAACCAGAGTTTATATTATTGATTCTAAAACATAACACACAAACCATAGTCGTAAAGTAGACATAATAAAAGAAAACAAAATATTATTACAACTATGGCCAAACTATAGTAGTCCAAGACCCAAAAAAAAAAAAAAAAAATCAAACAACAAACAAAATAAAATGTAGATTTAAAATAAAGAGAAAAACTTATAAACTACAACTATATAATAGCTAGAGTTAGAGCTACGTGATATCAACATCATTAACACTTAAATTTTAAACATCGGGTTCCAAATAGAAATGACTAATGAGAAAAATATTTTTTAGAAGAGGAGAATAAACTTAATTATTTTGTAGCAATGTCCCCTGGATTTTGGATTCAATATTTGTGCACAGACTAAAAGTAGTAGAAGGGGACCTTGGAGCCCATTTCACGAAAGCAAAAAAAGGGCAAAACTAATGGAGTAGTTTTATTCTAGTATTTACTATTCATAAAACTAAAAGTCTAATGTTATATACTTTTTTTTTGTAATTTTTTATACAAGATAGAAATTCTATTATAGAATAATCTAAGTGTTTGTGTGTGTAAAGCTCACTCTTGAGAATTTGAATCCTGACCCTTGTCCCTTACACCTCATAAACACTTATACCTGTGGAGAAACCATTGCGCAAAGAGTGTATGGTGGTCTAATGTTATATACTTATATTTATAATATTGTGGTTTCTCCAAAAAATATTCCTAATATTATGTTGCAAAAAAAAATATTCCTAATATAAATTTCCTTCTTAGCCATAAGCCCATAACTACCTCTTGAAATTTTCCTAATGCAAATACTTTGAAAATTAAAGGTCTCTTTTGAGTCATGTCTTCACGTGTGGCATATTTAATTTAGTCGAATGGCATAACTAGTCTTCCTCCATTAACTAGCCTTCATATGACAGATTATGTGTAGTTTCCAACGTGCAAAATCATTAGTTGATGAGAAAATTAATCAATTTAAACATATTCTAAGAATTTAAATTGAATAATGCTAGAGATGCTAACTTTTTTACAAAATGCTGATGTGGTGAGTGATTATTGATAAATAAAAAAAATGATGTTAATAGTGGGTTTAGATGAAAACTAATAAGAAGTTAGTAACATCAACATTTTGTAAAAATATTGTAAAATAATTTGTGACTGTAGCATTACTCATTTAAATTTGGATTTTTTTTAGGGGGAATTTAAATTTGGCCTTGATTGCCTAAAATTCCTTCCTTCTTCGTTTTGTAGTTGACTCACTTGACTTATTTAAGACATTAACTCTAAAACTTGGGATTTCAAATTTTAAACTTTGCTTTGTAAGGAAATAAATTAAGAGGGGAATAAATTCATATTGCATTTTCTATAGTAAGTTGGGTCATTAATACCAAATAATTGGCTAATTTCCTTTTTTGATTTTACCGAAACAGAAACTTTAATTGTTTAATTGCGTTTTTTCTATAATGAATTTTATAGTTGCTCAATTGGTCAAACCCTCCCAAAAAATAACCAATAATTTAATGGAAAGAATCTAAAGGCCAAAAGTGTGCACCTATTTCTTGGGCTCTACACCTTTGCTCAATCCAAATTCGTAACATAAAATTTGACTAATATAATTTCTGTACATGGTTAAAGTTAAAGATACTATTTTTTTTATTCCAGATTTTGTCCCTTGCACTATAAGAAATTAAAAAATCTACTTCCTTTTATGGAGTCGGAGAATCTGGGGAAATAAGTTGAATACAAGTTAGCCTTTTTCCACTCTATAAATACCAGAACAATAGTTTATTGTAGTAATTTAAGTATTAGAAATTTAGAATACGTTTGCGGTACTTATTTTTTGGTTAAGTGAAAATGTCTAACTGCTCCACCGCCTTGTTATTTCTATTTGTCCTCCTTGTATTCAACTCAGGTAAACTCTTTTATCATAGGCCCCTTTGATTAATTTTTATCATTTTTGTCAATAGCTTCTGTTGCTATACGTGCACGTCATCTTGTTGGTAATTTAGTCATTTAATCTATAATTTTTTTATTAATTGAGTGTTTGTATTACACAGTAATAAAAGAAAATCATATATAATGAATATTTTGTGCTAAATTTAAAGTTCGAAAACAGTTTGAGTAGTCCTATTCGGACTTAAGGTTTGTCGTAAAAATGTTGTGGTGGTAGCTATATTGAAACGATTTATATAATATATGTAATGATGATGTGGGGTTGTGATGTTGTGTCAGGTACCATGCTTCTTACAAAGTGTGATGATGATATATGCACTGATGGTTGGGGTCCATGTAGCGCCGATGAAGAATGCGATTCAACATGCAAGGCGAAGCATCCTGGTGGCTATGCATATTGCGCAACTGTAGGAACTGGTGCAAGATTGTGTTATTGTTATTACAATTGTGGTGGTCCTCCCAAAAACTTATGTATTGATGGTATGGGATATTGTGCCGATAATTGCAAAGACAGGTGCGCCGCAAAACATCCTGGTGGTGAAGGAACCTGCGATAGCTACTCCTCCATCTTCTGTCAGTGCATCTACCGTTGTTAGAAAGAAGAATTAGAAAACATGGTTTTGAGCCATCCAGAATTACTTGTTTATCGAGGATTTTATTCCTAATATTTTTTTTATTATCGAGGATTTTATTTTTTGTTAGGAAATGCATCCTGGCCAATGAATTCTTTAATTTCTATATCACACTAATTAGTCCATTAATGGATTCTTATTGCATCTTATCACATAGATGAAGAAAGCTTAGTTTTGGTTCTAGGATGCTGAGGAAGCTAAGCTCGTTCACTAATTGGGAGGCTTTTGTTAAAGCCCTGCAAGTTAGGTTTGCTATCACGACATGTTGGAATATTTACATGACTGGTGTGGTTGGTAAGTAGTTAAGTCCCACATTAAATACTAATGAGTGATTACTGATTAATAACACATAGTTGGGCCCAAACAAATTGGGATAAGTTTTTGGGTTAACAGTGTTGGTTTCATATTAGGTTTGTTCAGTAAGTTTTTGCTAGAAATTTAATGAGGTAACATTGGGTTTTAATCTCCACCGTAGGTTTCTAAGTGGATGATGTGGCAACTTTGTTTAAAATGAAATGAGATACCTTGTTTAAATTTACTTGAGGTAAGTCGGACTTGAGTAATACACTTCAAGCTCGTTTAATTTAGATCCCATTTGAAATTACTTCCAATCTATTTAAAACCTAGATTTTCTTACAAAAACTTATTGTTAGTTCAGATATAAAATTGAATAACAAAGTATACTATGTTCTAAAAATTGGTTGTTCATATCTTATTTGAAAAATGCAGGCACTGTACAAAGATGCAAACATGCGAAGATGTATCAAATTATCAATGAATTTGAGTCTACATACAATTCATGAGTGATAAACTTCGGAAGTTTCTTTTCTTTGGTAAATTAACTTTGGAAGTAACTGCATTCACACGATGATGCTGTCCTTGTCGGCCAATTGAAAACAAACCCAATATAAAGAAGAAAATGTTTTCTCTACATTACATACTCAACAAACAATTATAATAACTACCGCGCACTCTTAGTGCGGTGATCACTCCACAAGTATAAGTGCTTGTGGAGTATGGAGGGCAATGGCCGGGGTTCAAGTCTCCAAGAGGAAGTTTCACATGCATACATATACACTTAAATTAAGTTAGAGTAGAATTTTTATTTTGTAAGAAAAAAAAAAAAAAAAACAAAACAAAACAAACAAACAATCACAATAAACTCCACATCACAAAAAACTCTTTAACAACTTTTCTCTCTCTTTACCTCCTCTTTTTCTCCATGACAATTAACTTATCGCTAATTGATGTTGATCAACCATTTACTTTTTCTCAAATGGCATTTTTTTTGGGGTTCAAAGCTGGTCACTTTTTCCATTTTAGTTTTTCACATAAATTCAAATTTGAGTTATGTTTTCCTCCTTTGAGGTTCCCAAATTACCAAAAAGTATAAAATGTTTTCTCATTTAAGATTTATTTACATGAATAAAAATTCTTGTTCATATAATATAAGTTAGAATGAATTATAAGAAATATTAATAATTTTTCACACAAACCAAACAATAAAACAATTACTTTATGAATTATTTTCTTGATTGCAAACACAAAGTTGAGTCAATTTTCTAAAAAATGAAATTGGATTCATTTATGTGATGCATGAGGGTCCACATGGAGCCAAATAAGTAGAGTTGATTATGACTTAAGAGTTAATGTAGTTAAGTAAGTTCCCATAAAAATGAATTACATTATCTTCTACCAGTTGGGGTGACTACAACTTGGATGATCCATTTGGAAACAAAGACTTGTTAGGGTTCTAGCCAAAACAAATGCAAAACTGATCTAAGTCTTAGAATTGGATACGAAGCATTTCTTGCACTTTGCTTCAACAGCAAAAGAGAATCACTGTTTCTTTTCACTTTCCTTTCATTTTATAGAAGAAAGCATTGAGGAATTTTGCACCACTCCTCTTGTCACAAATTTTTGCCAAAGGGAAGAAAGGTTTAACTTTAAATACTTTTTTTTTTTTATAATTTATTTAACGGATTAAAAGCAACCACTTCAAATTTGTTAAGGAAATGTCACTTCAAATGTGAGAGGAAAATCACTTATGAGCAAAGAGATCTCACTTAGTGCCAACTGCCCCCTTTTTGTAGCAAAATGACACCAATATCACTAGCACTGTAGTTTGAGATGTAATCATTGCATTACTCTCTACTCTGATTCTCTTATGCAAAAAGTTAAGGATACAATATCAGTGATACATTGGCTGCAGCAGAACTATATGAATTTCTACAGAAGGTAATAAAAAACAATATAATAAAATGACTTAATTTGGTACATGGGAATCTAATGTCATACAAATATAAAAACTTTAATCCCCATTCAATATGATTAACTAACTGGGATTTGTTACAGCAAGAAATTTTTTGCTCAATTGGCCAATGGAAGCTAGATGACATTTCATTTAATTTTTGAGTTGTGATGCAGTGGCTTAAGGTTCACCCCAAGTTCCTCACAAATTCATTGTAAGTCATGGGAGATTTTTTTTTTTTTTTTTGATAGGAAACTTGAAATCTTTCATTAAACAGAAGAAAACATTACATCCAAATGAAGAGCTTGTTCCAAGAAACAAGGATTCTCTTCCATCCAAACCTTAAAGTCAACAATACTAAGAGCATGTTTTGCTAAGAGATGGGCAGGTTTATTTCCCTGTCTACATACATGAGAAAACAACACTTTCCTAACATCATGACAAGAATGTTGAATCCCATAAATTATAGGCATCACCGAAACTGAAGGAGGAGATAGACCTTCAAGAGCACGAACAACATTCAGAGAATCACCTTCCAAAATGAACTCCTGTAATCCCACCTCTTTGACAAATTGCAAACCAGATTCAAATGCTTTGGCTTCCACCTCCAAAGGACCGAAAGGAGCATGAGATTTCTTACTCAATGCAGCCACAACCAAACCATTAGCATCACGAATTATTACTCCCACCCCAGATTCTCTTTGTGCTTTAAAAACAGCTCCATCCACATTCACTTTACACAACTGACTTAAGGGAGGCAGCCAACGTTGTACCAAGGAATCTGTTTGCTTTGGTACATCAGCAGTAGCTTCCTGATATTCCAGCAGCCACATTGAAGCTCGAAGCAGCTCTAACTCACCAATCCTCTTTCCTCTATTATGAATTTCGTTTCTATTTCCCTACAACCTCCAAGCAATCGTCCCCACCAAAGCCACGACACTTTCATCACAATGATCAGTCATCATCATCTTCCATGATAACTCCATGAAACTATTGAACTGACCTTCACAATCAAGTTTAAAAATCCCAAAACAGACCCAAATTCTTTTAACTCTCGAACATGACCAAAATAAATGGCCTGAAGTTTCTGATTCAAGCATACATACCTCACAAAGATCTTCTGATAATACCTTTTATCGCCTTAGATTCACTTTTGTTGGAAGTATATCACGGCAAGCACACCATAAGAAATGTCTTACTTTATGAGGAGCAGGTAACTGCCACAATGTCTTCCAAAAGCAATGCAACTTGCTGTCATCTGAAATAGATGCAATAACTGAACTACAAGAAAGCTCTATAGCAATTTGATATGCACTACGAACAGTAAACAACCCATTTGAGGTCCCTGTCCAGATTAGTTTATCAGGGGGAAGAGTATTACTAAGTGGAATGCTTCTGATTTCCTCCACTTCAAACGGCAAGAACAATTGCTGCAATAAATCTACCTTCCAGCACCTATTATCTGAATCAATTAGATCAGAAACACGGAGTTCCAATGAGGAATCCAGCCTTGGAGAAACAACTTTATAGGTAGATGAATTTGGCAACCATTTATCCTTCCACACCTGAACATTTAAGCCATTACCTATCTGCCATCTCAGACCTTGGTGCACAATCTTTTGGGCTGCCATAAGACTTCTCCACACATATGATGGATTATTGCCAAGTGAAGCTTGCACAAAATTACAGTCAGGGAAATATTTTGCTTTAAAGACATGATATACAAGAGAATTTTGTCCCATTTTCAATCTCCAACCTTGCTTAGCCAACAATGCCAAATTGAAAGGTTTCAGCTGCTTAAAACCCATACCCCCACATACCTTAGGCATGTAAAGTTTATTCCAACTCATCCAAGCCATTTTCTTTTCATCCTGTTTTTGACCCCACCAAAAATTACCAATCATACTCGTTAATTCCTCATAGAGGGTATGTAGTGACCCAAAAGGGGGTCTTGCATTTCATGGAATCCCACATTGCCTAGGGAAGCACATGGGGATGTGCTTATAAGGAATGCCTTCCCTTGTTGTGTATGAGGCCTTTTCCCTAGCGCAACCTGGGGAAGAACAAAACCTTGAGGGACTAAGAGAACCTTCGGGCTGTCCAAAGAGGACAATATCATGCACACGGGGGTAGTGCGTGACAGGGTATTAGGGAGTTTGAAATAACTCATAGTATAAGTTGGAATTTCCTGTGCTACCACCTTAATCAAAATTTCCTTACCCACCTTAGAAAGCAAATTTTCCTTCCATCCAGTTAGCTTCTTTGCAAGTTTTTCCTTAATGTCATTGAAAGTATTTTGCTTTTTTCTTCCTACCAACGAAGGGAGACCAAGATATTTCTCATGTTACCTGATGACTTGAGCACCAAATCTTTGTTTAATTTCCTCCTGAACTGATGGATCAGTATTAGAGCTAAAGAAAAGAGAAGTCTTAGCTCTATTTAATTGTTGGCCCGAAGCTCTCTCATAAACCTATAGAACTCTTTGTAGAGAGTCACATTCTTCCAAAGATGCTCTACAAAAAATGAGGCTATCATCTGCAAAAAATAAGTGAGACAATTTGGGTCCACCCCTACAAACAGAAATACCCGCTATCTTACCATCACATACCCCTTTCTTGATCATAGCAGAAAGACCCTCAGCACATGATAGAAAAAGATAAGGGGATAAGGGATCGCCCTGATGTAATCCCCTAGAAGGGACTATATGCCCATGTGGTTTCCCATTTATCCTAACAGAGTACGTAACTGTAGAGATACATGTCAACAATAACCTTCTCCACCTACCCTCAAACCCCAATTTCTCCATAATTTTATCAAGGCAGCCCCACTCTACCCTATCATAGGCTTTACTCATATCCAATTTAAGTGCCATCTCCCCCTTTTTTCCTCCCTTTTTTTTTTTTATTGATATGATGCATAGTTTCAAAAGCCAGTAAAACATTGTCAGTAATCAATCTTCCATGCACAAAGGCGCTTTGAGTGTCATTGATAATAGAAGGTAAAATCTTCTTCAATCTATTAACAATTGCCTTTGAGGCTAGTTTATAAACAACATTACACAAGCTAATGGGGCGATAATCTGTAACTTTTTTTGACTCTTTAATTTTAGAAATTAAAATAATATGAGTTTCATTAAAGTTGGGAGGTACAATTCCAAAATTAAGAAAATCAAGTACTGTTTTTGAAACAACATTTCCAATTAAAGGCCAAAAATGTTGAAAGAAGAGAGGGAGCATACCATCTGGACCATGAGCTTTCAGTGGGTACATCTGCTTTAAAGCTGTCTTCATGTCAAATTCTTGGAAGTCCCTAAGAAGCATTTGGTTC